>VCCN01006430.1:565316-575696 GCA_006491835.1 Architeuthis dux | reverse complement strand
AGAAGCGAATTAATTTCTAAATGTAGACATCAAAACAAATACTAAAATAGGCTAAAAATAATAACTTCAATGATTAAAAATATACCAAGTCTGAGTCCTTTATGAATTTTATTTTATTTTCAATTTTAACTCTCACTAACATTTAACATTCACCTATAAAACGTCTTTTATTATATATTATATTAAAACTTTAAATATAAAATAACACCAATATATAATATACGCTTAACCCTTGTATTGAATTCAGATATATGATCTTACATACCCCTTTTTGTATATATAGATCTAAATGTATCGCCAGCAGACATTTGACCTACATACAGTAGAAGTTAAGGGATACAGACACATCCACACATTCGACTGTTCATATTTTGAGAATAAAATGCCATGTCTAGTGAAATCAAAATATTTAATAGATAATATTTTATTTTGGAACAAATATACACAAATAATACTTCCTGTAAAAACCAGATGAGAGAGAAATGAATAAGAAGAATACAAATAAGAAAGGTTAAAAAGTTTTTAAAAACCGGGTCCCACGAAGCAAAATGGTCCGTCGGTGCACGAGCCAACACCTCGCAGCTGACTGTGTCAAAGCTTGCAGCATCCTTGATATTTACCTGACATGATAGACAAACAGTGAAGAGTTTATCCCCCTAGGATTGTTGTTCTTGTTCTTGGTGTTCTTGTTATGGGGGAAAGACAAAGTCAACTCCAACTTGGACTGGAGTTTGACAAAAACTACTGAGAGAGTGGGAAAAACAAGTGAAAGTGAAAGTGAAAGTGAAAGTTGGGGTTGGGAGAGAAAGGAAGAGAGAGTGAATACAAAAAATAAAGATAGAGAAAAGAACTAAACAAAAGTGAAACCCAGAGAGAGAGAGAAAGCGAGAGAGAGAGACTGAGAGAGAGACTGAGAGAGAGACTGAGAGAGAGAGATAAAGCAAGATAGCGAGAGAGAGAGATAGAGCGAGAGAGAGAGAGCGAGAGAGAGAGAGCGAGAGAGAGAGATAAAGCGAGAGAGAGAGAGCGAGAGAGAGAGATACAGCGAGAGAGAGAGATAAAGCGAGAGAGAGAAAAGCACTAAAAGAACAAAACAAAAGTGAAACCCAGAGAGAGAGAGAGAGAGAGAGAGAGATAAAGCGAGAGTGAGAGAGAGAGAGGGAGAGCGAGAGAGTGAGAGAGAAAGAGAGAGAAAGTGAAAGAGAGAGAAATCGAGAAAGAAAGAGAAAGAAAGAGAAAAAGAGAGAGAGAGTGAGAGAGAGAGTGAGAGTGATAAAAGAATAAAAGTAAAGAGTAGAAAGAAAGTAGAAGATAAAAACAGGCTACTCACTAGAAACCATCACATGACCAATGCCTTTGGGCACCATGCCATATTGGGGGTGATCAATTAAAAAAATTGGAAAAAGGGGTTATCAGTGAATGAGTTACTTCTCTCAACTTTTGTTCAGCAGGGATCATTAAAAAGTCAAAGTTTTCAAAAAAAACAAGCATGAACATGTGAAACTAAAGGAACCAATTTAGCATAAACTTACATTGTAAAGTGAACCCCCTACTAAAAACTTATTTGGGAAGTGAATTTTCAAAAAACAAAAAAGTGTTTGTCCTACTCTTTGGGGGGAGTTTGTGTGAAAAATTTCATAGATACATATAAATGTTAGAAAACATGAATAACCTAAACCCAGCAACAGTGTTTAAACTCGTCTGTTGTGGGTAGCAATGATTAACTAAACCCAGAAATAGTGTTTAAACTGGTCTGTTGTGGATAACAGTGATCAACTAAACCCAACCACAGTGTTCGGTATTTCTGAGATGAGATGAGGGTACATCGGCCGAAACGTTGTGAAAATGACAACCAAGATGAGGATCTCAGTCCGAACAATGGTATCAGTAATACCAACAACAGTGTTTAAACTGGTCTTTTGTGTATAACAGTGATTAACTAAACCCAACAACAGTGTTTAAACTGGTCTGTTGTGGATAACAGTGATTAACTAAACCCAGAATAAGTGTTTAAACTGGTCTTTTGTGGATAACAGCGATTAACTAAACCCAGCAACAGTGTTTAAACTGGTCTTTTGTGGATAACAGTGATTAACTAAACCCAGCAACAGTGTTTAAACTGGTCTGTTGTGGGTAGCATTGAATAAATAAACCCAACAACAGTGTTTAAACTGGTCTGTTGTGGATAGAGATGATTAAAAAAAGAAAAAAGAATTGAGGGTGTAGGGAAAGGAGAGTAGGAAAAACAGACAAGAATAGAATGTGCTGATTCTGCGGCCAGGTTTTATAGGATGAAACAATGAAGACGATACGATTTCTAATACATCAATATTTAATGTCGACAGCAATTCGTTATTAAACAAAGAGAATATAGCCAGCAAAGCAAAATGTCTTTTAACCCATTCACAAAGGCTTTACAGATATTATCCTAGATTTAACTTTGGCCCCGAATCGTATCCTCTAATTAAAACTCTTGTTCAGCACCCAACCTGTCCCGTGAATCCTTACTATTAAGTTTCTGCAACTATTTACCTTCATCTTAATTGTTGTTGCTTTTTATCGCAACTAGACTCAGGCCAGTTTCCCTTTGGCAGCGATTGATTGATTGATTGTTTTGTTTAACAGCACATTGACCCTTGGTGGATCATTTATTGCTGAATTCAGTAGGGGGAGCAGTAGGGAGATCCCATGTCCCTGTGACTAGAGACTTGAGGGGCGAGAATCCCAAATCCCTGTCACTGAGACAAATGCCATGAGCCGGGATAATGGTGATCGCCTCCCAACCAGCTGGCCAAGATATCTTGCTCAACTTCGAGGCGATGGCGGTTTCAAAGAACAGATACTCCACTTTGAACCTAGCCACAGCCAAGATATCTTGCGCAATTTCTGCCAGGAAGATACCTGAGCATGCCACAAGTAACCCGCAAAGGGCCGTGGTTCTCTGAACTTCGAGGCCATGGTGGTTTCGAAGCACAGATACTACACTTTGATCTTAGCCAAAAGGCCCCACAATCCTTTGGTAGTGAGTAAATAAATTAACAGCACAGATCGGAATAAGTTGCCGGTAAAGTCTTATGCTTTTTGTTGATCTAACTACATCTCTTCTCTTCTTTCATCTTGCGTTTTGCGTTTTGGCTTGTCTTCATATGCTTTACATATCTGTCTTGTTGAGGATTTTACAAGTCGATGACTCAGTGCAAATGTTAAGGCCTCTATTTTTCTTGGGTGAAATCAGGGGGGAATTTTAAGGTTCCAGTGGGATGTTATCTGACATCTCTTTTTCATATTTTTTGCCAAAGATAATATTTACTAGCATTCCAAGGGAAATTATGAATCACCACCACCCATATATGCTTCTTTTTATCTTGTAAATTAAGAATTGGTGGTGGCAAAATTAAGTTACCTTAAAATCATAAATTTATGTTTAAAAAAAACAAACACGCGTGAATGCGGCCCAACATAAAATAAGGGATCAATTTAGGATAAATTTTCACAAAACAAAATAAAATCATTTTCCCTACTCATTGAAAGGAATGTGTGTGCAAAATTTCAAGTTTTTACTATGAACAGTTAGGGCTGGGCAAAGTTTAGATACATCTATACTAATATTTAAGTTGTTTGTTTGTCAGTGGCTCTTATCCAGTAAAACTACAAAGCCAATTGACCTGATATTTATAAATATCGACTTGCAACATAAGCTAATCTTGGAGGTCACTCTCTAGCCAATCTTCGGATCTAAACATCAGAAAAAATTAATTTTTAAACCAGGATTTTGTGTTTTTTGTCGGAATTGCTCTTTTGGCAATGAAACACTGATATACTATGTTAGTTTTACTGCTGGTGGTCTTGGTTTCACCCTCTACCACTTTCTTCTATCAGAACAACTCAACCTAATTCATGCAACAGAATTTCCGTACCTCAACGAAATCTGCAGACCAGCCCAGAAATTGACCTGCGTAGTACGGAAATAAAACCTCTTTAAATTTGAAGATCCGTGGATTTTGTCGTCTTTTCTCTCCACACATGTGGGAGAGTTTTTTGTCCGGAATGATTTTACCTCCACAGAGAAATGTGGCTCCCGTCAGAAGACACAGACAGAGAGACATCATCATCATCATCATCATCATCATCGCAGTCCGCAGCCCGTGGAGGAAATGATCGTCTCTGTCTCTTTCTATCTCACCCTGACTTTCTCTGAAACTACTATCTCTCTCTCTCCCCCTCAACATCTCTTTCCCTCATGGCGACCAGGAGAGAAGAAGAAGTTTGATCGCCCGTTATGCTACATGAACGGAATGTTCCCTCGACCACTTTGGTTTTCTCATTGACAAAAATTCTACATGTTTCTATTCATAGTGAAGGCAACATGGTGTAAGGAGGGAGTGTATGGACACATGACTGCTAAATCAGGTCATTTTCTAAGATAAACTTGACAGTAATTTTACTATTAGATTCTGGCGGGGAGGCATGAATTATTTTAAATCATTATTATTAATTCTTGACTACAATTTAACTTATTTTTTAAATTTCGTTGATCACTAATCCAGTAAGTCCACCAATCTACAACACTCGGTACACAACGTATATTGGAAGTAAACATTTACATCTCTGTGTAAATAACAGGTTTTGCATTTGTAGTGTTTGTAAGCTTGGAACTACGCTCTGCTACCAATGTAAGCTTGTGTTAATGACAGATATTTACAGATTAAAAATGCAACAAAGTATTATGTACTTACAGAGATCCTTTATTCATATAGTGACTGTAGTCAACCTAACACGTGTGTACTACAAAGCGATTTCTCCAACTGATAAACAATCACTGCCCATTCCAGAACGTGAAACAGCGCCCCCTAGTGGAAGTCTTCCGCCTAAGGGGAATAACACATGATACTTACTTAACAGCACTTCCCCTCTTTTCTTTTTTACTTGGGTGTGCATATAATTTTTTTTTTTAATAATAAAAATGTTTTGTTTTTGTCCCACTAAATATATAAAAAAATAAACATTTTTTTAACAGATTATCTTTAATGCTTTCTTCAGAGAAAGTGATTTCTTCTTGATCCATGAATGAGTTGTCTGTCCATCTGTTGACAGCATCTTCAAAGATGACATTCAAGTTCATCTATTTATATAGTAGACAAACTTACATAAAGAGAACAAGCATTCCATTTTTTTTGCTTTCAATATTATTTACCATGTGGTAAGTAACTTCAGTTAACTCGAGCATGTAGTTAAAGAGCGATCGGAACTACGCTCTGCTACCAATGTAAGCTTGGGTTAATGACAGATATTAACAGATTAAAAATGCAACAAAGTATTATGTACTTACAGAGATCCTTTATTCATATAGTGACTGTAGTCAACCTAACACGTGTGTACTACAAAGCGATTTCTCCAACTGATAAACAAACGCTGCCCGTTCCAGAACGTGAAACAGCGCCCCCTAGCAGAAGGCTTCTGCCTAAGGGGAATAACACATGATACTTACTTAACAGTGTTGGCTAAGAATAATGGAGAAATATGTTTCTCTTGTTTGTCTAATTTGAGGTTATGTTTTACACAGGCTATGCCGGGTATCCCTGCTAGTAGATAGATACATATAAATATCAGAATAAATGAATAACCTAAACCCAGCAACAGTGTTCAAACCTGGGGTAGCAGTGATTAACAATTTTACAGCAAGCTGGTAATAATACTGACTCTGCAATTGTATGTGATTTCATCTTTTTTGCAATGATTTTTGCGACAGCATAACCTGCTTTTTGAGCTTTGTCAGAAATAGTTGTGATTTTGATCAATCGCTGGGACTGGCGTGTTTGATCAGCTATAAGCCTTTTAAAATATTCAATTGGTTTCTCACATTTCATCTTTTTCCCTTCATAAAATACTGTATATTCACGGGCAACTGTGATTACGAGAATATTAAAAAAGGGCTAGGCAGTCGTCTGATAATTCTCATATTCTCACGCATCTTATGGCTCCAGCAGTGGAGATTGGTGGTTCTACACTACAGAATTCAGGAAAGAATTTAAAGCTGTCAATTGGGCCTTTTGTTATGATATGTGTTTCCGGACTGACACCTGGGCGGAAATGTAAGTGAACCCAGTCACCTCAGGAAATAGGTATATTGTCTAAATATTGTCAGTGTCTAAAACAGGATGGGACCGGTTATTCACACCGTGATTCACACCACATAGCGTTAGAGAAATCTATAAAGCAGAACCAAAGAAGAGAACAAGCGGATGAAGCAGACGAAGCGGACAGAAATCTCGACACTCAAAGAAGACAGACAGATATCAGCTTGGCCGAAAGGCACAAGACTGCTGTCCCTGTTGGGGATAGACTCGCGCTTCTTATCTCTCTCCCACTCCTCACTCTCCGGCCGACAGGGATGTGTGTTGTGTAGTGAAAGTGTGTCCAGATGTTTTTGTGGGCAAGTCTTCGAGTTTCCTTTATGATGAAGTCCAGGACATACCAGTATAGGACACTTTAATGAACAACACATTTATTTATTTACTGCATCATTGATAAAAAAGGAGTTTAATGCGGTCCATAAAAGTACTAGTAATGTCAAAACATATTCAAATGTTATTTTTGCGTCCATACTGTGAACATTGTCCCACGGCCCTTGTTTGAGGGAGGATCGACCCTCCTCAAAACTCTCGCGGCACACCTATGGATGCTTCGAGGCACACTAATGTGCCGTGGCACACTGGTTGAAAATCGCTGATCTATATCTTTGTGTTTTGAAATAACCTCTACTATAACTAATACATATAGAGGGAGTGGGTTTAATGATGTGGGTAGTTACTGGTTTCCTTCAACTAGAGTGCAATGTTGGGTTTTTTAAAAATAATGCGAACTGGAATAATTTTTTAAGCAAGTACAACAAAGTTTTACATGTACTTTATAGTATGAATAAATTGAATTAAAAAGCAAGTACAACAAAGTTTTACATGTACTTTATAGTATGAATAAATTGAATTAAAAAGCAAGTACAACAAAGTTTTACATGTAATCATAGTACGAATAAGTTGGATTAAATTTGTTAGTAGAGAGAATTAAGGAATTTAAGGGCCTACAGATGAATTTGATCACTCTTCCGATGGCTTCAAGACGATATAAAATCGTCTGTCTCGTTCATCAAATGTCGCAACCCATGTGCCTAAAGCGTAAAGTATACAACAGCTGCATAATACCAGCCATGACTTATGGATGTGAAACATGGAAATTAACAAAATGAGCTGAAAACCAACTCAGAATAGCACAAAGAGCCATGGAAAGAGCAATGCTAGGGATAACTCTAAGAGATAGAAAAAAGATCAACATGGATCAGAGGGAAGACTAGAGTGAAGGATATGATACAAATAATTAAGCTGCAAAAATGGAGATGGGCTGGCCACCTACCAAGGAGAGATGACAATAGATGGGGGAAAAGACTAACTGACTGGTGCCCAAGGGACAGTAAACACAGTAGGAAAAGACCAGACACAAGATGGAGGGACGAGATAGAAAGATTTGCCAGTAAGACTTGGCAGAGGTTAGCACAAAATAGGCAGTCATGGAAGGAAATTAGAAAAGTCTTTGTCCAGCAGTGGAATTTTAAGGACGCCACCTGTTGAGTGACAAAGGATGATAACTCCCAAACTCAAAGATTACTATTTTTCTATTTGTAATAACACAATATATATTATAAAAAGCAATGTGTCCATCCTTTAGTCACACTTTAAAAATAAGAATTTTATGTTGTAAATGGGTAAGGGTTAGAGGAGAGGTTCTGAGAATGGAATTGCAATGCAAAGACTGCGAAGGAGAGAGAGAGAGAGGCAGGATAGGGGTATGCAAAAGAGTAAGGGGTGAATCATTAAGATATTGGCTAGAGGAGAACGGCTGAACTTGTCTAGAAAAGAAGGTGAGAAAGTAGAATGAAGTGGAATTGAACTAGCAGCAGTCAGTGATAGTGATAGTCAGCATCAGAAGCTTGTTAACAGATTGTGAAACTAGGGATTTCATGAAGTTTGCTGAATTGCGTCCAGCAGAAAATAAGATGGCGTGACGATTTAGACAGGTTCATGAGATATTGGCACCACAACGTCTACGATAGAGCGATCTGGCGAATCTTGGGGATGGTCTATGTCCAACAACAGACGTTATAGGATGATGATGATAATGACTAACATATATATATCTGCCTATATTCAAAAATAGCATTTTCTTAGGATGTAGGTAAAATGTAGAAAATGTTTAAAACCATTGACAGAAGACAGAATATTGGATTTTTCAGTTTTTAGTCATTAGTAAATTATACATGTAACGGAAATGCTCCCATTAAAAATTTCTATAACTTCCAGCTATTGAGATCATAGTAAATATCTCTAATTAGTATTCCAAGGGAAATCATGAATCACTACCACCTATATATGCTTCTTTTCCCTTGTAAATTAAACAGTGGTAGTGGCTAGTGATCACTAAAAAGTCAAAATTTTCAAAAAACAAGTGAGAATGCTGCTGGACACAAACTAAGGGATCAATTTGGCATAAACTTAAATTGTCAATTGAACCCCCCACTAAAATTTAGGGGGACAATTATCAAAAAAACAAAAAAAGCATTTTCCTTACTCATTGAGAGGAGTATGTGTGCAAAATTTCAAGTTTCTATTATAAACGGTTAGGGCTGGGCAAAGTCCCGATACATAGATAGATACATAAATACATATAAATGTCAGAACACATGAATAACCTAAACCCAGCAACAGTGATTAAACCAGTCTGTTTTGGGTAGTGATGATTAATAAAAATCACATCAAAACAAATATTGACAATTTGAAATGACAGCACCTATCTATTTATATATCTATCCAGCTATCTAATAAATGTGTATATCTACCTATCAATCTATCTATTTGAATCTATCTATATCTACCTACCTATATCTACCTATCTATCTTTCCATTGATCATTTCACCTTTATCATTCTATCTATCTCACACTTGCTCCATGTAGAGATAGATAGATAGATAGATAGATAGATAGGTAGATAGATGGGTAGATAGATGGGTAGATAGATAGATGGGTAGATAAACAGATAGATAATTTGATAGATGGATGGGTAGATAGACATATATAGGAGATGGGTAGATAGATAGACAGATAGTTAAATAGATGGGTAGATAGATAGACAGATAGTTAGATAGATGGGTAGATAGATAGACAGATAGTTAGATAGATGGGTAGATAGACAGACAGACAGATAGATAGATAGTTAGATTGATAGATAAATAGACGGGTAGATTGATAGATAAATAGACGGGTAGATTGATAGATATACAGATAGATAGACAGACACATATACAGATAGATAGACAGACAGGTGGGTAGATAGATAGACGGGTAGATAGATAGACAGGTAGATAGATAGAAGGGTAGATAGATAGATAGAAATAGTATCAATCAATCTTTCAGTATTCGTCTCCTCCTCTCTTCCTATGAAAAAGAGATACCTAGATACATCGAGATATACTGATTAGCAATTGTTATTTATAGACGTATGCATCTCTATGTGATACATAAAATAAAACCACACAAAGACTGGATAGTAACCACTTTACGAAAACCCTGCCAATTTTTCGACCTTTAACAAAGCGAGAAAGGAAGGAAAAAATATGAAAAGTAGCCTTCTGTGCAAAGTATGAGGACTTGTGCCATTAATAGCATCCAAACTGACCACTCAATAATGACTGATGGACATTGTAGTATCTTTTTTTCTAAAATCTATCCAATGTCTGCCTGCCTTGGCTTCAATCCTTATCTCGTACAATCCAGGGGTGGGGGAAAAAATCTTAATATATTCTGCAATATATGCCACACCCACTGACCAGCCAGACAGTCTTGTCATTATCTGTTTGTGTTAGTCTTCGTCCTAATTAATTAGCACTTTGTTTTTCTTAATTAGCTTTTTGTGTTTATTTTAATCAATATGCCTAAACAGGTTAGGTTAGTCACTCGATAGAGACCGTCACATGTTGGCAGCATGCCGTGTTGGGGATAATCAATTAAGAAATTGGAAAAAGAGGCGATCAATCAATAAGTTATTTCTCTCGCCTTTCATTGGGCGGTGATCATTAAAAAAATGTCTGAATTTTCAAAAAAACAAGTGTGAATGCTGCTGGACACAGACTAAGGGATCAATTTATCATGAACTTAGATTGCAAATTGAACTATCATGGGGAGGATTTTAAAAAAAAATAATTTTCTGTAGTATCTTTCTACTCAAGCGTTGAATGCTGCTGGACACAAACTAACGGAGTAAACTTACATAAACTTACATTGCAAACTGAACCATTTAAAAAAAAAAAAAAACATTTTTCTAGATATAATAAG
>VCCN01006430.1:302342-315284 GCA_006491835.1 Architeuthis dux | reverse complement strand
GTCTTAAGTTGTCTGAATCTCTTGTTTACACCTAGTAGTAATCATTTCTTAAATGAAGCATTGTGATTATTATTAATTTTTGACTAGTCTTTCATCTTATCATTATTATTCATCATCATTATTATTACTCTCCCTTATTTATTATTGTCATTGCTGGTAGAAGTATGAGAATATTTAAATATTTAATACTGAATACTGTGCATTCAGATTTTCTACATTTCCCCGATGAATTTAAACTCGGCCTGCCCCCTACACGTCGTTCTCATCGTAGTTGTGATCAAAATAAGTCACTCTTTCTATTCTTGTGGGCAGCAAAGTGGAAAAATTTTGACACTGTAAGTATTAGAATAAGTAAGTTTCCAATTATGCACAGATGTGAAACTGACAAATTGAGTTCCTCCGAGAGTTGCCAATATCGAGGAAGGTGTCAACGTTTTGTTTGTCCCTTGGCTTCATGAAGTGCGGGAAGGTCGGCTTGTCTACGAATCGCCCACTAACCCCAATAATTCCAATAACACTCTGCCACGTTGACCCTAGACCCCCGACCCGCAAAAACAAAAATAAATGTAAAATTTTGGCAACTTGCGCCTTCTCTTCTTGGTCTTTTACGTCTGATTAGAAAAGAATTTCAGAACTAATCTTCCTGGAGGCCAACATTTGATAAATTCTCATTGGAACTTCTCTTTCATGTTTCAAACAGTTCAACTTTGCCAAGACTCCAGAAAAGATAAATGTCTCCGTGTAGGTATGTATGGGTGTAACAGGGGAAGCAACATACTTAGTGCACTGAACAGAGGATTACTGGGCTAAGGTTAAAGAACCGATATATTGAAAAAGTTACACGTTATGGCCAGAATCACGCATATAACATACCTGATTTATTTGATCATTAATTTCCACCATTTTTCATTGATTACTGTCATTATCTTTGTAAGCTTGGGTTAATGACAGATATTAACAGATTAAAAATGCAACAAAATATTATGTACTTACAGAGATCCTTTATTCATATTAATGACCGTAGTCAACCTAACACGTGTGTCTGTCCTACGAGCGCTCTCTCTCCTACTGATAAGCACACTGCTCGTTTACCAGAACGTAAAACAGCGCCCCCTAGCGGAAGTCTTCTGCCTAAGGGGAATAACACATGATACTTACTTAACAATCTTAATCATTAATTATAAGCAGATTGTTTTTCTGTTGATGCAAGACTGTTGTTATGTACTGAATGATAAGATGCAGTTTGCACATGGTAAAAATGCATTAAGAATAAAGAATACAAAACACTTGGTTGTTATGTACTGAATAATAAGAAAGTTGACAATATATTGAATATGTTACATTTGTAAAAGAGAGTTATTGTTGATGGGATTTAAACCTCCTTCATTATTAATTATATCTGACTCCATAAAAGGTTACGGTATAAACACAAACAAAGATAAATGCGTAGTGTAGTAATCTCTATCGGTGAAGTTGGTAGTAATAGTAGTAAGTGCCTGTAGTAAGCTATGGTGCTAACGAGACTAGAGAAAGAAAGAGTAATAGTTAGCGATACGTGTAAGAAAGGATTCATTCTTTCTTTCTCTGCCTGTTCCTGCAGTAGTAAAAGGGATGAAATACATGTATGTTCCAAAGATGCAGTTTGCACATGGTAAAAATTGCTTTAAGAATAAAGAATACAAAATACATGGCAATGATAATAATAAGTATATTTAGTACAGAAGAATAACAATAAGGGTATTTTTCAGCTATAGAGAACAAAAAGAAAGAATGCATTTAAAGAGTTTGGATACTACTTAGTAAAGTGTTAAAGAGTTTTTCGTTGGTTGAAGATGTTCAAGAAGAGAGTGTGTGTGTATGTATGAATGCATACGTACATAATCAGAGGTGAGAGGCGCGTCTCTGTGGAACAATAGTTTTGTTAAGGCAACAAAAACTGACTGAACAAAGAATAAGGGATAGCTGGTCTTTTTATAGTAAAAGATGCGTGGTGGATGTGTGGTTAGTCAAAATATCAGCCGGTGAACTGGGTAGCATCAAAAATCCAAGATGAAATGTAAGGTGACAATATACATGGGTTTGCCAGACTTATTGTCTACAAAGGGTATCAAGTTTCTAGTCAAGTACGGTTTTTTTCATGTTACGAAAATTTGGTTATCTAAAAGACAAGATAACTTTATTTCTCGGAATAAAAATCTGGTGTCCTGTGGTTTCACTTGTTGACCGGAATGTGTGTGTGCAAAAATATATGTATGTGCCCGCTACACATTCAAATTCAAAGTGTTTTTGTATAATAAATTCATTTTATTGTAGATACTAAATCTATAATAGATTCATTTTTTTTTCGTGAATCGTAAATGTACGATATATTTTAACAAATAAAGCTAAAAAGTTGTTAGATAAAAACGATTTTTAAAATATTTCAAAAAATGTTTTTATGTAGTAAATTCATTATTGTAAATTCTAAATCTACAACCTTCGGACTAATTTTAGAAAATAAACAAAATCCAAGCAAGTTTCTACAGTGTTAAAAAATTAACTGGTGTTTTGTTTTTTTTAATACGGTATCAAAGAAAGAACCATTTAGTAACACAAGTTTTTCGGGATTTCAACCTTTGGCATTTCAACCAATCAGGAGTCTGAGTATTTGGGAATTCAACATTCGGGTTTATGGCATTCGGGCTAGTGTAACTCGGGATTATAATCGGCACCAAGCTTCCATATAGTCATTCCTTGTTAGTTAATAAGCATACTTATCCTTAGTAGCATGTCTGTATTGTTTTGTATTGAATGAATTAGTAATATATCAAATATGATATATTCAGATCCCTGTATCTACACATATACACACAAACGTACACATTTACACACATACACACACAGTTAATGAGTATATATTTATCTCTCTTTATATACACATTTAAATACACATTATATACAGATAGATAGATATAGGCTACAATTTAAGAATTGGTGACTCATATATATATATGTTAGTCACTTAATAGAAACTGTCATGTGACCAACATCTTTTGGCAGCATGTTGTGTTGGGGATGATCACTTAATATACTCTTCTATTAGAAACTGTCAACATAGGTTTCTTCAGTTTTTAAGTGATTCTGGCTTGCTGGCTATGTATGTGTCACATGTACAGACTGCACCAATGGAGCTAGAGGACTCAAAATCTAAACATTTACTCCTTATTATGTCTAGAAAAAACGTTTACCCCTCAACATAGAGTGCCAAAGTGCTGATGTCTTGACCCGTCCTCCAGGTCCATTCGATGAAATCCTACTAGTAATTTACATTGTTCTTTTGGTTAATAATAAAATTTTGCATGGTTTGTAAATATAGGACAGCCAGTTTATACCAAATAAAAATTTTGATAACTTTTAGTCATTTTATCGATTTTGGATTCGTTTTTCCCACCAGAAGTGCTCTAGTATATGAGCATTGAACTCCAATGGACTGTTGACAACAAAGCGATAAATCGATAAAAATGCCTGAATCTAGTAACAATCTTTGTGTTATTAATAAGAACAAAGATTGTAGAAATTTTTCAACTGAAAATTATTTGTTAGACAATATGAACTCTGTGGTAATTTGGCACTGCCCTATTTGCAAACATTCCAGTTACAAACTTTCAGAGATACAACATAACCTGTCTGTAAATTCAAACTTTGAACACTGCGCTGGTTTGGAAGTTTAATCGCCATGCAATACATGCTAGCATGTAATTAAAAGGATAAAAAGTTCTGAGGTTAATTGATCATGGGCATCCTCTGACACTTTTCCAGGATGGGGGCTAAGTGGATATATTCAGAATATATCTTAGTTTGCAACTCTGTTACCAGTAAATAATTTATATGGGAACATTAAGTTGGGCTTACATAAAACAATTGTACTGCACTATTATCCTTTATTGACTATCCAACTTTCAAACACCCTCACCCTCTGTGAGAAGGCCTAATCCGGAGGGGGGGGGGTCAAATGCCCCGTTTACACCCCCTAGCGTAGGCCCATGGTAGCAATGCTTGTATGAATGCAAGTTATTATTAACAGATAAGTAGCTTCTTATAGTATTTATGGGAGCAGGAGAAAGTCAGTCTAGTTTGTTACATTAGTGTGTGTATGTGAGAAGTTATGTGTCATAACCTCTGACCGACAGGAGTTGGCTTGTGCTAATTTTGTAAGCACTTCCTGCTTGTCTAGATTTGTCAGATTTGCTGTGCTTTTAGGTAAAATCACCAGTCAGAGTCGACTTGGGGACAAGACTGGTCGCACCTATTTGGCGTCTCCTAAATCAGGCCATATCTAAAGATCAGCTAATCTTCTAAATGCTAACCACACTCTATTCTATTTTTCCTCCCTATTGTCTCAACTACTAACCAGTACTAAAGCCACTAACTAATGTAAATACTTAAGAAGAAACAGATGAACTGAAAGAACGGACTGATCACCTTGTGTTTCCACATGGAAAAAAAAGTAGGTTGTCTTTTATATATCTTGTTTGACTTTGTGATATTCCTCGAAGCCCAATACATCACATTATGCATGTGTATGGTCACAGTAGTAATGGAAAACAATCTTGTATGAAATTTAACTGCTGGTAGGAACTTAGTACTGGATTTAAATTGTCATGGCAAAATGAATTGAAAACTGAGGTTACAAACAAGATAAGCTGTGTGAAAAGATTCAAGTATGAAATGTGTTCAGAGTTTCATCTCAGTGACAAAGGAGATGAAAGAGCATCCAAGTTGAAATGTTGGTGAGTAAATCGGAACATAACTTGTCGTGCAACTTCTGAAAGCCATCCAAATACAAAGATTTTCAATGTGAAAACCAACTACAGCAATAACTTGAATAGTGTGGTTTTAATTAGTGCAGTTTTTTATGTAGTTTTGTCAAGGTATTGCTGTATAAATTAATTCAACTAAGTATAGGCTGAAAGAAAATATTAAATTATAATAAGACTTTGAACAGTGTGCTTTTGAACAGTATGGAAAACTTTAGAACAAATTAACCGTACTAATCAAGGTATACCTGTATTTATAGGAAAATGATTGACTTCAAAAAGAGTCTAATTAGGCTGTTTGCTGATTGGTTAATCATATTTTCTTTTTGATTGGCTAGAAAAGATTTATATTTAAATTCACATTTTTCTAGTTTTGTGATCTACTTTTTTTGTACAGATTTGTACTGATAGTAAAAATAACATGAAAATGTCCTCCACTATAAATTATGGTGATTTTCAAGATGAGGAGGCCCTCCCTATTTGGAAGACTGATGCAACATAATCTTCCTACTCCTGTTCCTGCCATTTTGGTCTTATGTTAAACTTAGTAAAAATCATATTATAAATTATTAAATTAGATAGTTTAATCAGTTACACTTCATGGTGACTCGTATTGAGACAAAGTTCAAAAGTGTTTGTGAGTTTAAGAACATTAGCAGGAACTGATACTATTGGAATTCAAAACCACTTTGTATATAAAGAGGCCAGCTGTCTGGCTTTAGGCCAGATAGTCCAGCTTTTGAGCTTTGTCCTCTGTCTGGTGCCACCTGGAGCTTGAAGTTAATTTGTCCTCCCTTTAAGGGTCTGACTGAAAAACTTATATAAATTACCTCAAATATACATAAAACAGTGGGAACTGTGTAACGAAATACACTCTGTGTTCGTGTGTTCGCGGGCATATGTGACCAGAGGCCCATATCAAATTACCAGGGCGTACGTGACCAGGGGCCCATATCAGATTACCGGAGTGCTTTTTAAGGGGCCCTGATTTTTGAGAATCCGACAAACAGGCGACAGGTCAACAAGCGAAGAAGGACGGGTGAAGAAATGAGGGAGGGGGGTTAAGAGGAGGAAGAAGCCCTGATTTTTTAATTACTACCATGACTAGTAGTAATTCAGCAAAGTGACCACTCATGTAGAATAGTAACTGAAACAAAATTCGATGCCTCAAAGTTGATCTGCAAACTGGCCCGGAATTGATGCTATATCGACGGGTATAAAGAGAACCCAGATTTTAAAATGAAGAAATTTCTCTCCCGCCACGTGGATGAGCCTTTTCTCCGAATTAATTTCCCTCCACGGAAATATTTGCACCCATCAACCCGCAGACCCGGAACGAGACGTCATCTTCCCTCTCATATTGGCGTGAAGAAACACAGATCGGTATAATACTACAACAGAAAGCTATAAAAACTGTTAACATATTTTTATTATATGAGTTACTGTTTTCAACAACGAGTTACATTGACAATACATCAGTGAGGGTCAGTCTGCCCAATTCCTCTTTTTCAGTCTGGAATGCCATCCATTTTAGAAATTTAGAAATGGCCACCCTATTTCTAGGTAACATTGGCGGATATTATAACATCTCAGTTATTTCATATTCCCAATTACATTGAAACATTCTGGTTGTAGTGGAAGAATTCTATTGATGTTTAAAATTTGATACATCATATAAAAGGATGCCTTTTAATGTCAGTAATCTCAAAAACATTCACTGTTTGCTTCTGTTTGTTGTTTAATCAATATATCTGTTTTTCTATACACTTTTCCAAGGATATGAAATGGAGCTCTCTAAGTGCTGGAGATAAGAAAATAAAGGAAGTTTTGCTTTTGAAATATTAATTCGTATCTCATAAGACTCATTCTTTGTGTTGCTTTTGTTGATACCTCAACATTTTGTCCAATCCATTCTCCAGCCTTCTTCAGTTGTATAATCTCATTCCCAGCAACACATGTCGCACAGGCAACTCCATTCTCAGCCAACCGTGTAACACGGGTGATTACATATCTTTTATTTGCAATAAAAAAGAGACCCTTCCCCGGATTGCGCACCTGAAGAAGGCTATAGAATGGATGAGCCAAAACACTGTAGCAACAAAAGAAAATCAATAAAAACAGGTCTGGTTAGTTACTCAATAGAAACCGTCACTTTTGGCAGCATGCAAGTTAACAGCTCTGGTTAGCCACTGAATAGAAACTGTCATGTGACCAACGTCTTTTGGCAGTGTGCCATGTTGGAGGTGATCAATGAATAAGTTACTTCTTTTGCCTTTTGTTGGGCTGTGATCACTAAATAATCTGAATTTTCAAAAAACAAGCTTGAATGTTACCGGACACAAACTAAAGGTCCTTTAGTTTGTGTCCGGTAACATTCAAGCTTTACCATAAACTTACATTGTAAATTGAACCCACACTAAAAACCAATATTGAGGAAAGTTAAAAAAAAAAGATTTTTTTCTATAAGGAGTAAATGTATAATTTTCAGCCCTCTAGCTCTTGGGGCGGACTGTATGCATGACACATGCATTCATAGATAGCCAGCCAGAAGCACTTAAAAACTGAAGAAACCTATGTTGACAGTTTTGGTTGACATTTTCTAGCAACACAAAGAATGAGTTCAATAGTGCGAACAACTCTTGGAATGAAAAATAATTTTTCTGTTTCTTTATTATTAATTCTTTTACAAGAACACTGATACAAGAATTTGTACTTTCAATCTTCCTGGTGTATAAAACATTTGGAATAACCTTACATTACACTGGTTGCTGAGAATGGAATGGCACACATTGGTAGGAATGAGCCTAACTGATTAGTATACAGCAATACCTTGAATAGTGCAGTTAATTTGTTCCAAACTGTGTCCTTACTGTTCAAAACCGCACTGTTCAAGGTCTTATTAACCCATAAGAACCCAGACCCATTTCTCCTTGAAGGAAAATTATGGGGGATATAAAACAGAAAAACAAATTATACATCATAGAATGCATTAGAAAAATTTCATAAATTTGTAGCAATGTAATGTTTTTTCCATGACTATTTTAATGCTAAATGCCTGGAGTGACTTATATGTCACAGCAATATTTTCCTAACTTTTTTTATATCAATTTGTTCAAGAAATGCCATCAGAATAGGTTAAATGTAATACTGGACATGTTATTAAAGCATTAGAATTGTTAAATGGGTTACAACTGACTTTTTAGTAACAAAAACAAGGTTTTTAAAAGTAGTTACTTCTCTCCCACGTGGTAACCGGCAAACCACCATTTAGGAAATGAAATTCTGGGTAGGTGAATTGACACACAGTCACGTGACTGCACCAGGATGTCCAGTAGATGTTACTTAGTACACTTCATGAGTTAAAATTCAACTGTATAAAGGACCTTCTAGAACATTTAAAGTGTATGTGACACCGGTGTCAGTGTGGATTCTTATGGGTTAAAATTTAAGTTCTTTTTTTTCAGCTTATACTTAGTTTCATTTGTTTGTTTGTATAGCGATACCATAACCATACTAAATCAACACTTGCACAAATCAAAACTGCACTATTCAAGGTATTGCTGTATTAACCACAATTCTTTTCTGTTTGCCACCTGTCACAACATGGATGCTTTAACACACACACCTGTCGTGGTAATCGAGTGGCAAGGTCAAACAACTCACTCACGAGACTTGAATGAGGAATTTAGCGTGGGAAAAAATAATTGTGTACATACAAAACTGCAGATGGGAGAACACAGAAAAACAATTCAAGAAAAAAAAACAACACAACTTCTGGGCTTTTTTGGTGAAGCAATAAATTTTGGTTTATACAACAAAACAAGAAAATTTCCAGTTGAGGAAAGTCGGTTTGGTCAACAGTCCTTTAGTAATGCAAAAAGGGAATAGAAACGGAGCCGATATTTCCTCCGAGAAAAGTCGATCGCGTCTGTAGGACTGACTTCTTTAATGGAAGTGAGTCTACAAAATAGGCAAGTCAAACACTAACCGTTTTTATCAACGCCTTTTGTTCGTTCTTCTCTGAGTATCAGGATCGGTTTTGTGGCACGTTGAGCCTGCTTCGTCCTCGAGCTCCCATTCCTGTCTTCCTCATTTTTCTTTTTCCACCACGTGCCAATTTCAAATCTCGAGGAAACAAGATTTTCATAAATCTTTTCTAAATCTCGTCCAAAATGAGACCCCAGCATTTGTTAACATTTCTTCGATCCTTCAGTCAACGGGGCATAACTCCGATAGCGAAAACCAAAGTTATTTCCCTTCTACTACACCACCATCGTCTTGAAGAAGGGACTCCCTCTCTTTCCTTAGAAGAAACATGAAGATTGGGTTCAGTCGTTGAAATAGCTCTTTGAATTAATCTGCATAATAATTATTTTTTATTTAGATATCTTATTAGAAACCATCAACCAAAACTGTCGCCAAAACTGTCAACATAGGTTTCTTTAGTTTTTAGGTTGGTCAGGGTTGCTGGCTAAAGATGTCTGTAGGTATCGCACATACAGACCACACCAATGGAATTTATACAGTTACTCCTTATTATGTCTAGAAAAAATGTTTAACCCTCAAAATAGAGTACCAAAGTGCTGACGACATGACCCATTTTCTCAGTCAGCTCGATGAAATTTTTTACAATGGGAATAATTTTTCATTGTTTTTTGGGTTATCTTGACTGAAATTTGGCACGGTTTGTAAATCTAGACCATCCAGTTTATACCAAATTTAGTCATTTTATCGATTTTTGATTCGTTTTTTCCCACCAGAAGTGCTCTAGCATACGATCATTGAACTCCAATGGACTGTTGACAACAAAGTGATAAATCAATAAAAATGCCTGAATCTAGTAATCCTGTGAATTTTATTGTAATAATCTTTGTGGTCTGTCTGGCTGGCTATGTATGTATCACGCATACAGGACGCACCAATGGAGCTAGAGGGCTGAAAATTTAAACAGTTACTCCTTATTATGTCTAGAAAAATGTTTTCTTTGGTCTTGAAAATTCACCCATAAAATAGGTTTTAGTAGTGGGGGTTCAGTTTACAATGTAAGCTTATGCTAAATTGGTCACTTGGTTTGTGCCCGGCTGCATTCACCCTTGTTTTGTGAAAATTCAGACTTTTTAGTGTCCAAGTAAGAGAAGTAACTTATTCATTGATCACCCCCTTTTCCAAATTTTAATTGACCACCCCCAACATTTCATTACGGTTTCTATTGAGTTGCTAACCAGACCTGTTATCTTAACTCTAAAAATGTTTTCTTTGGTTTTGAAAATTCACCCCTAAAATAGGTTTTTAGTATTGGGGGGTTCAATTTACAATGTAAGTTGATGCTAAATTAGTCCCTTAGTTTGTGTCTGGCTGCGTCACCCTTGTTTTTTGAAAATTCAGACATTTTAGTGTCCAAAAAAAGGTGAGAGAAATAACTTATTCATTGATCAACCCCTTTTTCAAATTTGAATTGATCACCTCCAACACAGCATTACGGTTTCTATTGTGTGACTAACCAGACGTGTTATCTTAAATATAAAAATGTTTTCTTTTGTTTTGAGAATTCACTCCTAAAATAGGTTTTTAGTAGGGGGGGCTCAATTTACAATGTAAGTTTATGCTAAATTAGTCCCTTAGTTTGGGTCAGGCTGCATTCATGCTCGTACTTTGGAAATTCAGACTTTTTTTTAGTGATCACTGCCCAACAAAGAAGTAACTTATTCATTGATCACCCCTTTTCCAATTTTTTTAATTGATCATCCCAACAAGACGTTGGTCACGTGACGGTTTCTATTGAGTGACTAACCAGACCTGCTTGTTCATTCTTTAAGTAAAATTATCAGAAGCTTCAAGTTGAAAATCTTTGCAATGAAATAAAAGGTCATTTCAAAGAGCGAGCAGACATGAGAAAGGATATATTTAGTTTGAGATTGGTTAGAGCCTAAATATCTTTTGACAAGAAGGAAGAATTGATCAATGTGTGGATTACATTGCAATGGCTTTCATTCAAGAAGCCATTTCATTTTGGAGGTAATGGTGGTCGTGACGTAGATCAATGTCCTTAAGTTAATCTTTTCTAAGCTTGAGAGAAGAATGTAAAGAACTAGATACTGTGCTCTTTAAAAAGGACATGACTATAGACATGTGTGTGTTTGTGTATACAGCCAGGATTATTATTGGCTATAAAACATTATATATATATAGTTATTAATCACTGCTATCCACAACACTGGTCTATTGCTGGGTTTAGGTTATTCATGTGTTCTGATATTCATATGTATCTATGTATCCGGACTTCGCCCAGCCTAACTGTTCATAGTATTGCATAACGGTTATTATTATTGTGTAACATGCAGACATACAATTCAGCAGATGCAGGGGTTGCACAGAAGAAGGATGAGATAAACACTGTGTTTAAAAGGAGTCCAAATTTTTTGTTGTTTACAGACTGGGTTGCTCGCCATAAGCCGAACCGATACATTCAAAATACATAGCAGTTTTCGACTCCAAAATACAATTTGTGGGAGAGGAGGGAGATGGAGAGAGAGAGAGAGAGAGAGAGAGGGGGGCTAAGGAGACTTAGGTGATTGCTGGTCACGGGTAATTAACTTCACACGGGTCCAAAGGCTGGCAAGTGTTGTTGAACCGACGGCCAAACCCTGCCCTTCTCTGACTGACAATCAAAAATGGGTCCTTTTTAAGCATGTGTGTTGATTTTGCTCCACCCCATTGGCTCCACCCCTCACTGATATCTCTATCTATAATCCTATCTCTTGAATTGTAACCTGCCCCTTTCCAATTACGTGCCATTTTTAGCGGTCACTTCAATTAATTACTTATTTCTCTATTGTCTTTGGTCTGCTATCAAATAACACAAAAATCCTTAATGTGTTTCCGTTAATTTCACTTATCTGTAAATGGATCTTTTGATCCGCGATAACTTGTTTTCAAATTCTAACTCCCAAATTCATTCAAGTCGCGCCCTCCACGTGACATGAGGTCTGAAATCCTTAATGTGTTTTTGACTGTTCGTCATATCTACTATGAATTTCTGGTACGGTTTCTTTAGATAAAATTCATTTCTGACCAAAACCGGTGCTAAAGATTGTGTTTATGTGACCTATGACCTGCAGTGGTCTGGGACGAAATATATCCCTTTTTCTAACCGTGAGAAGATTTTCTGTTCTGGGGTTTTCATTCCAAGCTAGGATGGACTATAGAAAATTACTTAATTACCAATTTTGTTTCATTATTAGAGATACTAAATGACCAACCTAATTAAGTCACCTGTACATCATAATATTACAATAGTAGAAACTTGAGATTTTGCACACACACTCCCTTCAATAAGCAGGAAAAAATACTTTTTTTGTTTTTTGAAAATTCCCCCCTAAATGTAAGTTTATGCTAAATTGGTCACTAGTTTGTGCCTGCTTGTTTTTTGAAAATCCAAACCTTTCTTGGTGATCACAGCCCAACTTTCTAATTGATCACACCCAACACTGCACATTGAGTGGCGGTTATTCATAATTTCCCTTGGAATGCTAGTCTTATATGAGATAGTTTTAGAGTTAATAATAATGACCTCTACAACATTGTTAGATTATACACACACAATAATATGTTACAGTAAAGTAAGGAGTGGCTTCAAAAACTAATATATAAATCATCATCAGCCATTTTGGGTCCATAGAAGGTGAGATTCTAGAAGAGGTCGATGTATATATCTACCTAGGACAGGTAATAAAGCTAGAGAAGGACCATGAAATAAAACGTAGCATAATGATAGGTTGGAAAGCATTTGGTATGAATAGAGACATTCTGAAGAGCACCTTGCCAATGTGCTTAAAGCGTAAAGTATACAATGGTTGCATAATACCAGCCATGACTTATGGATGCGAAACATGGAAATTAACCAAACGAGCTGAAAACCAACTTAGAATAGCACAGAGAGCCATGGAAAGAGCAATGTTAGGGATAACTCTAAAAGATAGAAAGAAATCAACATGGATCAGAGGGAGGACTAGAGTGAAGGATATTATACAACTAATTAAGCAGCAGAAAATGGAGATGGGCTGGTCACCTAGCAAGAAGAGATGATAATAGATCAGGGGAAAAAGATTAACGGACTGGTTCCAAAGACCAGACATAAGATGGAGAG
>VCCN01006430.1:212942-226469 GCA_006491835.1 Architeuthis dux | reverse complement strand
GTCTTGCGACTTTGGTGAAAGGTTATTTTTTTATATAGAGTCTTACGACTTTGGTGAAAAAACAGGTGGCTCCTGTTTGGGTGGGGGTCTTACCCCTCTGCAGGGGATACAGTCAGCATATTCTAAGCCCCAGCCAACAGGGCATAGACATAATAAGGAGTAATATTGAAAATTTCAGCCCTCTAGCTCCATTGGTATGGCCTGTACGTGTGATAAATACATAGCCAGCCAGCCAGACCAACTTGAAAACTGAAGAGATCTATTTTGATGGTTTCTAGTGATAGCAATCTTTATTGAAGAATTTCAGATAACAAAAGGGAAAAAAATATGATTATGATATACGAGTCCTTGCTTTACTCAAACCTTTTAAAAGGTGTCTCATAATAAAACTTACATTTTGCAAGCGACACCAAATCAATACAAGCCTGGCTGTTGCAGGGTCAAACTCCACCCCTACTGCTATCCCGACTGAAAATAATTACTGCAACTTCTGTATAGTATATATAATAAATAAATTTGTAGATATATAAGACTTGTTAGTTTAGCTCAGTTGGTAAGAGAGCAGCCTACCAATCACTTGGATTTCAAATCATGGTAGGGAAATGTTAATTTTATATATAGGTTTGGTTTAACGTGACGTAATAGGCAAACAGTGAAGAGTTTGCTCCCCTAAATTAGGTGAGGATTGTTCTTGTTATGGGGAGAAAATAAAGTCAACTCCAACTTGAACTGGAACCGGAGTTTGACAATACTATCAATATTTTTAACTGATTTCTCACCAGAAGCCTACACTAAATCCAACCTAGTTTTAACCGAGCAAAAGAAGTTTCTAAACATTTGTTACTTGTCTTTTAATTCCTCCAAAACTTTACCACTCTCCCATGTAAAAAGCTGTCGGGAATGCTGTTGTTCTTTGGAAGAGTCCAAGAGGACATTTTCAACTTGCTCTTTTATGGGTCCAAAATTCTCAGTGGGATCGGGGTCAGGTAAAAGTTTTGGTTACTTGCCAAATCCACCTTTTTGTGAACAAAGAAAATCAAGCTTTTCCCACCTGTGCACAGCTCTGCATGCAATCCATGTCTTCAACTATAAGTCAGCCATCAAACTCCACAAAAAGAGATAAATATCTATGTTTGTGCACAGCTCGTATGGTGTGCACAACTCATGTCAAAAATGTCAGGAAAATCTGGTTCCATCAAGAATAGTATGGACGTTCTTTTCGGAGTGAAACATTCAGTTGCAAAAACACGTTACTTAATGTAACTTATGGATTGAAAGCACAAAAAATTACTTGCGAAAAATGTTTTTCTATTCTTTTTAGGCGTGATCTTCGTGATGTCAGAAATGCTGTTGTTTTTTTAATATAATAAATTAATGTTAAATAAATTCAGTAATCAAGGAATAATTATGAAAGTTTTATCAAATTTATAAAAATCTCCAGATGAAGAGGTGTACAAGTAGATACTTGAGTTAGTGGTGTGCACATAAAGACCAAACAATAAATTAACCAAGACATTTAGAAAACAGTGGGAAATACGCAAAATCTTCAGGCACAACGCAGACCGCTGATATCCCTACTTATAATTGTGCATAATAGATGGGTTGGTTATGTCAAAAGCATAAAAAAAAAGATATTTTCTTAATCCATCATCCAAAAAAACAATACATTTGAAACCATTTACTTCAATTTTTCCTCCTTTTTTACAAAAGATTTCTCTTGTGTCTTTCATTTTGTTATTGTTGTTGTTGTGTGTTGTCTTCCTCCTCTCAACTTTTGTTTCTTGTCACTCTTCTTTTTTTATAATCCCCCTCCTTCTATTAGAAACTGTCAAGCAAAAACTGTCAACATCAACATAGGTTTCTTCAGTTTTTAGGTTGGTGGCTATCTTTGTATGTATGTATTGCGCATACAGGCCACTAGAGGGTTGAGAATTAGGGATAACTCTAAGAGATACAAAAAAGATCAACATGGATCAGAGGGAGGACTAGAGTGAAGGATATTATACAACTAATTAAGCAGCAAAAATGGAGATGGGCTGGCCACCTAGAAAGAAGAGATGACAATAGATGGGGGGAAAAGACTAACAGATTGGTGCCCATGGGACAGTAAACGCAGTAGAAAAAGACCAGACACAAGATGGAGGGACGAGATAGAAAAGTTTGCCGGTAAGACGCGGCAGAGGTTAGCACAAGATACGTTGTCATGGAAGGAGATGGGAAAGGCCTTTGTCCAGCAGTGGACTTATAATGACTGATGTCTAGAAAAAACGGTATTTTTGTTTTTTGAAAATTCACCCCCAAAATAGATTTTACAATGTAGGTTTAAGCTAAATTGGTCCCTTAGTTTGTGTCTGTCATCATTCATGCTCGTTTTTTTAAAAATTCAGACATTTTTAGTGATCACAGTCCAACAAAATGCGAGAGAAGTAACTTACTTATTGATCATCCGAGTTTATAAGATGGTCTGGCTGGCTATGTATGTATGTATCATGCAGACAGGCCACACCAATGGAATTGACTGAAAATTTAAACATTTACTCCTTATTATGTCTAGAAAAAGATAACACCAAAATAGGTTTTTAGTAGGTGATTCAATTTACAATGTAAGTTTATGTTAAATTTGTCCCTTAGTTTGTGTCCATCATCATTCACTCTCGCTTTTTGAAAATTCATACTGTTTAGTGATTAAGGAGTTCAATCGTTCGAAGACCCATTTGAATATTAATGACCCTTCTCAAAACTATAGAAAATAACCATTTGAATATTAATGACCCTTCTCAAAACTATAGAAAATATATTTACTCCTTACTACGTCTAGAAAAAACAGTATTTTTGCTTTTTGAAAATTCACCCCCAAAATACGTTTTAATTTACAATGTAAGTTTATTTACTCCTTATTATGTCTAGAAAAAAGTAAGTACTATAAACAGATATTATCAGGTATTATTTATGACCAAACTCTCCAGCATTGAAACTCTGTTGCCAAAAATATTGTTGTACTCATCTTTGGACGGCAACATATTCACATTTTTGGCAACAGAGTTTCAATGCTGGAGAGCTTGGTCCTAAATAATACCTGATAATATCCATTTTGATTGTGTAATGTCCGCTAGTTTGTGTATGGCAGTATTCACACATTTTTAGTGATCACAGTCCAACAAAACACGAGAGAAGTAACTTATTCATTGATCATCCCTTTTACCAATTTTTTAATTGATCAGCGCCAACATGGCATACTGCCAAAAGACATTGGTCGCATGATGGCTTCTATTGAGTGCCTATCTCTTTTTCTTGTTTCTTTTCTTTCCATTTTCTTGCGCTGTCGCCCACCCCACTCCGTATGTCGCTGTCCTTCTCCCGCGTTGTCGCTCCCCTCGGGCATCAAAAGATTAAGTGAAAAACATTTCAACTGAAAACCAGACCCAAAATCTACAAATACCATCTCAAACTAATTTATAGCCTCTAACACGATGCCAACACAGCCTTCCCACCTGACTATGAATAGATGCTAACTACTGTCAAGCAGACTTCTTCAACTCTATCCTCCTTCATCTCTTCAGTCTTTCGTCCATCTTTCTTTTATCTTTTTTTTTTCTCACTTTTTGCCCACTATCTTCAAAGGGTTAAGATTTTTTCTCAAGCAAGATTGATGGCATCAAGTCATAACTGACACCTTTGCACAAACCATATAATTATCTTCTTTTTGCCAAACAACACTGACTGGTCAGGGCATTTCCTCAGTTTTAGCATAATTAGACATCTCGGATGGTTTATTAACGCGCCTGTTCTGATTCGAGGGAATCTGCTGTAAACACATTTCTATTCAAATCCTTTTTTTGATGATTAGAAATTGTCAACCAAGACTGTCATCAGCCTAGGTTTCTTCGGTTTTAAGCTGGTCTGGCTGGCTATCTAAGTATGTACGTATCACATGTACAGGCTGCACCAATGGAGCTATTTATATGTGTATGTATGTATGTATGTATGTATATATCATGTATACAGGCCTCACCAATGGAGCTAGAGGGCTGAAAATTTAAACATTTACTCTTTATTATCATATTAGAAAAAACCTTTTTTTTGTTTCTTTTAAATTCCCCCCAAAATACGTTTTTAGTGAGGGGGGATCCATTTACAATGTAAGTTTATGCTAAATTGATCCCCACCTATTAGAACCCGTCAACCAAAATTGTCAACATAGGTTTCTTCAGTTTTTAAGTTTGTCTGACTGGCTATGTATGTATGTATCACGCATACAGGCCATACCAATGGAGCTAGATGGCTGAAAACATTTACTCCTTATTATCATATTAGAAATAGCAGTTTTACTTTTTTTGCAAATTCCCCTCCAAAATAGGTTTTTAGTAGAGAGTTCAATTTACAATGTATGTTTATGCTAAATTGCCCTCTTAATTTATGTACGGCAGTATTCATGCTCGTTTTTGGAAAATTCAAAATTCTTTAGTGATCAGGGCCTAAGAAAGGTGAGAGAAGTAACTAATTCATTGATCACCCCTTTTTAATTTCTTTGATTGATCACCCCCAACAGGTATGCTGCCAAAAGATGTTGGCCACAATGGTTTCTATTGAGTGACTAACCAGACCTGTTTTATTATATGTTTTTCTTTCTGTTCAACAGAGTGCTCTGTGATCTGAGGTATTTCATTGTTCAGTGAGTATTTTACTAAGCTTTGCTGCTTAGTCTGGCACAGGGCCACTGTAGTGGGTTCCCAAGTGAGGATCAAACTAATTACATTAGAATCCCATCGCTCTATTTTAGGTACCCAAGTCTTCATGGAACTCTTTGGTTAAGGAGGGACAGAGGGCTTGATTTGCCAGAAGATTTACACAGATAAAAACACGAGTACTTACAGTATCGCCCATAAATAAGTACACCCCTAACAATTTTCAATATAAAGTGAATTGTCTTCTAAACCAAACATAGCAGGATTTTATTATTTCTAGTGGAACATAACACAATCAAAACAGATATTATCAGACCACTTTTTATTAAATCTGTCTAGTGCAATCATGTCATGTAAACGTATGGCATATCTCACTACCACTAAGTGTTCAAACGCCCCCATAGTCTCAATTGAGGCACCACATACAGTAGTGGTAAGTACATCCCTACCACTATGTTATAGAAAGTTAATTTTCTTCTAAACCAAACATAACAGGATTTCATTATTTCTAGTGGAACATTACACAATGGAACATTACACAAAGGATATTATCAGGTATCATTTATGACCAAACTCTCCAGCATTGAAACTGTTACCAAAAATATTTTTTCGTAGTGTTGTACTCATCTTTAGACAGCAACATATTCATATTTTTGGCAACAGAGTTTGAATGCTGGAGAGTTTAGTCATAAGTAATACCTGATAATATCCTTTTTGATTGTGTAATGTTCCACTAGAAATAATAAAATCCTGCTATGTTTGGTTTAGAAGAAAATAAAATTTCTATAAAATAGTGATAGAGGTATACTTATTTATGGGCGATACTCTATATTCAATAAAATGCCCAAACTTTCCTAGCTGTTTTGCCCGAATTTGGGAGGGCAGTTGGTGGGTGCGTTATTTTATTTGTCCATTTTTATTCTCCTTTATTTTAAGTAAATTCATTATAATCCACTTCCGGCTTTCTAGGCCCATCAAAGCTTCACCAGAATCCTGTTAACTGTACATTTCAAGAACCCATTCCCTACTCTGTCCGTTGCCAGCCTTTCACAACACTGGATGATGTGTCGGACCTTCCTGGTTTGAATTCAGAGTTGTGTGTATCCTAAACCGGTCGCCAACCAAGGCTGAAGAGTTCAGTCAGCCCTTCTATTAACCCATAGCCGAGGTTAGAAGAGATGGATTCATGCCTTTCCCAAGAGCATTAGTGCGAAGTGAATGCAAACTGTCTCATCCAGAGTTTGAACTCGGTTCACCGATTCCATTTTCCATGATGCTAACCATTAGGCCACCCGCACCTCCATACCTTAATGAATACCTGAAAACAGCAAGGGAAACAAGAGTCATAATGACATCATTAATTCTACAATTCATGAATTTTGCCCAGTACACGATATAAGATAGATTAGAGTATTGTATGAAATAGAAAAACCTCAACAGATTACAGCCTTAGTGGAAAGAATATTGAAGACATCACAAGACCTAATGTTCAATTCCCCATCATTAGTCACATTTAATTGGTCTTTGAGAGATTTATGATGGCAATAAGCGTCTAACATTGTCCTTTGAGAGGTTCATAACAGTAACAAGCATCAAACTTATTGATCTTTCAGGGGTTTATAATAGTAATCGGTATCTAATTGTTCTTTAAAGTGTTTGTAATGGGAATAAGCATCTAATTGGTTTTTGAGGGGTTTATGATGGTAATAAGCGGTTAATTGGTCTTTGAGCGGTTTATGATGGTAATAAGCATTTCATTGGTCTTTCAGGGGTTTATGATGGTAATAAGCATTTAATTGGTCTTTGTGGTGTTTATGATGGTAATAGGCATCTAATTGGTCTTTGAGGGATTTATGATGGTAATAAGCAGTTAATTGGTCTTTGTGGTGTTTATGATGGTAATAAGCGGTTAATTGGTCTTTCAGGGGTTTATAATGGTAATAAGGATTTAATTGGTTTTTGAGAGTTTTATGATGGTAATAGGCATTGAATTGGTCTTTCAGGGTTTTATGATGGTTATAAAAGGTTAATTGGTTTTTCAGTGGTTTATGATGGTAATAAGCATTTAATTGGTCTTGGAGGGATTTATGATGATAATAAGCATTTAATTGGTCTTGGAGGGGTTTATGATAGTAATAAGCATTTCATTGATCTTTTAGGGGTTTATGATGGTAATAATCATTTCATTGATCTTTGAGGGGTTTATGATGGTAATAAACATTTAATTGGTCTTTGAGGGGTTTATGATGGTAATAAGCATTCCATTGATCTTTGAGGGGTTTATGATGGTAATAAGCATTCAATTGGTCTTTGAGGGGTTTATGATGGTAATAAGCATCTAGTTGGTCTTGGAGGGGTTTATGATGGTAATCAGCATTTAATTGGTCTTAGGGGGGGGGTTTATGATGGGAATAATCATCTCACTCTTAGAACAGGATTTAAGATTTCTTAGTTGTCATTTTGGAAATGTGGAGTTGGTAGTTAATGGAAAACTGAATCAGGAATGTAAGTTTAAATCCCAGTTGCGGTTGCTTTTGTTCACTTTGGATTAAAGCTGTTGAGAAAGGCTTGAATCCACATCTCCCTAGAGGATAGGTCAGTAATTACTCCTTGCTACTGGTACCATGTAACAATCTGTATATGTTGTTTCAACTTGTCACATGTTACTGGGAGAGGAGATAGATATCACCAAGTAACCTACATTAACCCCAAGAAATGCCATGAAGGACCCGGCATAGTATCTCAAGGATCTATTAGGTATTGGGATAATTTGTAATGGTTTTGAGTTGAAATTTTGCTGTGATGAAAGATTCTAATAAAAATAAGTACCTACAAAAACTCAATTACATTTATTTTATTGCTTTCAGTTATTTTAATTACATACAGTAAACATGATTGTGATAGTGTTAAAAATATCTTCAGGAAGAAAAGTATAATTTTAAAGAATGATATTCCACTGTTTTCATTGGGTATTTTACGACTCATCTAATTCCCAATATGAAAATAAACTGCCTAATTGTTAGCAGAGGGTACACATGGGATTTATTTTGTATTTTATTTTGCAATTCTGACAATTTCAAGCATTTTTCGTGCTCTTTTAACAGATTCATTAACAGATTCATTTTTTTAGTGAAACAAAGGGAGAGAACTAATACTGACATTTTTGTAAAGAAATTCATTTTAATTGAACGTAAGGGAAACTATGATTAACTATCTTTTAAGTAAAATTCTTGTTCAATTGATTAACACAAATGGTTTTAATTCACTTGTAAAACCTGTCGATTGGTGATTGAAAAGCTGTTCTCAACATGATATCCTAATCGTGAATTAGAATTATTCTGTGATACTGTTTTTGCTGTTATTCTTAATCTTTTCACCAACTAAACTTGACTATATGAATTACAATAGAAATGTGCAGCAAGCAGCTTATTTAACTCTGTCAATGAAATTGAAAAGAGGTATATATTTTTGGTCATGTTTGTTGGCATTTTTCCCTGTCTGCTAGGTATCTCCAAAAGTTCTCAAGGAATATCATTCATATTTTCTGGAAGGGGGGACAATAGCCAACGGAAGAACTGATTAAATTTTGTAGCGGATGCATGCACAATTACCTCCCCTATGTCTTAGTAGGGTGAGGGATTTCAAAGTTAGAATCTTATAGACAACTAGCATTCCAAGGGAAATTATGAATCACTGCCACCCATATATATGTTGTGTTGGGGGTCATCAATTAAAAACACATAATATCACCAATGTTTTTTCTCCTGTCCGCAAGATATCTCCAAAAGTTCTCAATGAATTTCATTCAGATTGTCTGGAAGGGTGGATAATATGCAAAGGAAGAAATGATTACATCTTTGAGCAAATCCATGTACAATTTCCTCCCCTACATCGTTGTTATATGATCAGGGCTTTTCATTACATTGATTTCTCTTTCAGCTTCTTCATATATGAATCAAAGAATATATGCAACAGTTGAAATTTAAACAGTTAACTACCCCGTCTCTGATCAAACCACTAAGTGATTTCAGTAAGTGATGTTTATGGTTACTGACAATGGCGTTGACAGACAGTATGCGCTCTCTGAGTGCTTTCTAGTTATAGAAAAGTATTATGAGTACTTTATTGTAGAAATTCTTTCTAAATGATTATTATATGTTAAAGGATTTACTGTAGAAATAGGTTACAAGTGGGGAACTACAGACATTTAAGGCAAAATCATATTTCCAGTGGGGATGCGAGGGGGGGGGGCAAAGGGTATATTCAGAATATATCTTAGTGGCAACCCTCTTATATGATAGGCATTCGACCGGCCATTTGTAGTGTAAACAAGTACAACCCACTGTATTATCTCGATGTTAGATGGTCACAAGACCTAAACCCAGGTGACACAATGGAGTGAGCCCCGGCAAATAATAATACAGTCTTTTTATATGCGAACATTAAATTGGATTTCATAACACAATTGTACAGTACTATTATCCTTTATTGACTAACTATAAGATTCCAACTGTCAAACCCCCTTGCCCTCGGTAAGAAGGCCTGATTGGGGTGGGGGTGCCCTGTTAGCCCCGCGCAGACACACATGAGGATGGTGAAAGGGGGGTCGCCAGCCTTGATACAGCTGACTTCACCAGTGTGGAGCTCATGATCTTGAAGGCCCAGCTCTGCAGGACAAGTAAAATAATCCGTTTAGACAGCCAACATATGCCCTGTCAAGTTCTCTACGAAGCCCTGGGGACAGGGCCACAGAAACACAGGACATCCCAAGCAAATGCTGTAAAGACTGCATCAAGAACAGCTTAAAGCTATGCGGCATCCCTGTAAATGAACCGGAGTCTTATGCTTGGGACAGAACCACATGGTGCTGCATAGCACACATGGCCCACAGCACTCCAGTGCTCCCACTTATGGGTGTCCACTGGGGAGGGGGGGGGTCAAACGTGGCATTTGCCCTCCCCTGGATCAGACCTTCTCACCTAGGGTGAGGGGGTTTCAAAGTTAGAACCTTATAGCCAACTAGCATTCCAAGGGAAATTATGAATCACCACCACCCATATATGCTGTGTTGGGGATAATCAACAATATTGGTACAGTACAATTGTTTATGTAACCCAAACTTAATGTTCCCATATAAAAAGACTGTTATTATTTGATGGAGGTCACTCCATCGTGTCACCCTGGGGTCAGGTCATCAACGGTTAAATACACCATATATTTCAAATATACTGAGTGTGTACATCAAGAATTGTACTTGTCAGCCTCATTTGGCAGACACAGACATCATCAAAATGATGGTCAACCAACAATAATATCAGTTAGATGGATATGTTACAAAAAATGTAATAATTTCATTTGGAGGCCATAGTACCAATGTTATAATACACAAAGGTCAGTGTTAACGATTTAGCGCTTTTTGCGCTAAATTCAGCGTTTTTCATGTTTTGGCAGCGCAAAAAATCACTTAATTAACGCATTCTTGCTTAAACATTTTGGCCATTTTTTTTCTCTATTTTTGACCATTTTTAGTGTCTTTTTGGCATTTTTCTTTCTATTTTTGGTGTTTTTTTTAATGATTTAGTACCTTTTAGCACTTTTTGGCAGTCAAACTAGCGCAAACATATTTTTTGAGTTGGCAACTAGCCCTAGTCAAAAGCGAAATTCAGGAAATTGTCAGAAAATGTGATGGTGCCATCCATATTAAAGATGATATATTGGTTCATGGTGTTGGGAAGCAACATTATATGGTTGGAGAAACCTTAAGAGAACACTACATAACCCTGATAAATGTCATCTTGGCAGGCCTGAAGTAAAATGGTTTTGGAACATATACACAAAAGATGGTATGTCTCCTGACCCAGAGAAATGTGCAGTGATACATGACTGGCCAGCCCCAACATCATCCAACAAAGAGAAAAGCTTCATACATACTGTCCAGTTCAACGCAATGTTCCTTGCGGGTGAGCCTGGAGAAAAGTCGAACCGAGAACTTACAGCACCATTATGAACTCTTACAAAATGGGTACAAAAAGAAAGATGTGCCTTTTAGGAGATCAAAGATCAATTGTGTAGTGACAGAGTGCTTGCTGACTACAACACTAAGAGGGCAACACAACTGTATGTTGACTCTAGACCTATTGGCACACAAGCAACGCTAGCTCAAGCTCATATAATTGATGGCGAATTGGCCTGCAGACCTGTGAATTATACTTCAAGAACAGGGACTCCAACAGAAGCTGGTTATGGCCAAATCGAGAGGCAAAGTAATGGGATACTGACGGGCATGTTTACGAACAGGAGTACCTCTTCTGTTTGCATCTTTAATCTGTTAATATATTATTAAACCAACCTTACACTCCATATGATGAACATCCATATATAGTGACTGGTATCAAAGGAAACCAGACAGATCCAATAGGATTCGAGATATAAATCAAATAAGGAAGCTGAAAGTATGACCAGTTCACCCGACACCTTCATGGCAATCGAAAATTATGACCTTGATTACAGCTTACTTGTCATTCGAGATCAAGGATGTCCTCATGTCTACAGAAGTGTTATGATATGCTGCCATGGGAGGTCATTTCCAGGCCAACACCTGTGCGGAAGTGGAAGTGACCGCAGTCACCTTAGGAAATATGTGTGGGTGTCTGAAAACAGGATGTTGAACACACAAGTGTGGGCGTTCAAACCTGATAAAAAAAGACACAGACCGCCAGCTCGAATGGAAGCTTGGAGACGGGGTAGCTCAGAGGACTCAGAACAGAGAGGCAGACAGCCTAGGCTGGGCTGGAAGGAACAGGACCGAGTTCCCTGTTGGGAAACACTCTCATTATCTCTCTTCCACTCTTCATTCTCCGGCTGATAAAATGTATCTTATTAAATAACAAATATGTTCACATATTTTTACAAGCAATTCCGAGTTTCCTTTTTCCGGCTAGTTCACGATTTTCCTCGTGCAGTCCAAGGCAGTATACAACAGAAGGAGACGACCCAGTAGAAAACGAGGACTCACAAGAAGGTGGTGATCAAGACCATGGAAACCAGCGAATCATACAAAGTAGTGGTATCCAACTAGACTTGGACCCAGTAATGAATGATGATAAATTAGTAATTCGGAGAGAAAATAAAAGTGAATAAAGAAAGATCTGCCCAGTGCATGCTCAGGCATAATAACGAACAAGACATTCATTTTTGTTAGTTTGTTGCAATTGTGATCCACTTCCGTATGGAAGATTTATTGGATTAGGAAGTGGGGGACATGTTTGTATTATTATTTATTATATCAATTAAAAAATTGGGAAAAGTGGTGACCAACGAATAAGTTACTTTTGTTGGGCAGTGATCACAAAAAACAAGTGTGAATGCTGCCGGACACAAATTAAGGATTCAATTTAGCATAAACTTACATTGCACATTGAAGCCCCCACTAAAAACCTATTATGGTGACACTTTCCAAAAAGAAAAAAAAAACTAGTCATAATAAGGCGTAAATGTTTAAATCTTCAGCCCTATAGCTCCATTGGTATAGCCTGTATGCGTGATACATACATACATAGCCAGCCAGACCAACTTGAAAACTGAAAGAAACCTATGTTGACAGTTTCTAAAGATTTTTTGGTATGCCCATGTGGTTGGCAAACATTAATCTGCATAAAAAGAAAGAAACTAGCATTCCAAGGGAAATTATGAATCACCACCACCCATATATACTGTTGGGTGTGATCAATTAAAACGTTGGAACAAGGGGTGACCAATGAATAAGTTACTTCACTCGCCTTGTTGGGCAGTGATAAAACTAAAAATGTCTGAATTTTCAAAAAAACAAGCGGACACAAACTAGTGACCAATTTAGCATAAACTTACATTGTGAATTGAAACCCTCACTAAAAACCTATTCAGGGGAGACTTTTCAAAAAGCAAAAAAAACAACGTTTTTTCTAGTCATAATAAGGAGTAAATGTTTAAATATTCAGCCCTATAGCTCCATTGGTGTGGCCTGTATGCGTGATACATACATACAGAGCCAGCCAGACCAACTTGAAAACTGAAAGAAACCTATGTTGACAGTTTTGGTTGACTGATTATAATTACCTAAACAAACAAACACACACACATCAGGATATGTAACTCAGTCTCATCAAACATACACACAGACATGCGTGCCCACACACATGTCAGGGTATGTAACTTATTCTCATCAAACATACACGCACACACGTGCATGTATTGATTGGTTGACATATGTAACTTGTTCTCACACAAACACTCACGCATATACACACAATGTGAACACATGTTAATGTGAGAGATGTAACTTTAAAATTTACACGTGTATACACACTCTTACAGATAGATGAACATTCACACACCTGGATACATAGTGGGGAGAGATGACAACAGATGGCGCTAAAGACTAACTGATTGGTGCACATGGGACAGTAAACACAGTAGGAAAAGACCAGACACAAGATTGAACATCCCACTAAAAACACTTTTTTTTTGGGGGGGGGATATTTCTAGACATAATAAGTAGTAAATGTTGAAGCTTTCAGCCCTCTAGCTCCATTGATACATATATAGCCAGCCAGACAGACCAGCTTAAAAACTGAAAAAACCTATGTTGACAGTTTTGGTTGATGGTTTCTAATAATGACTCATCGCAAAAATAACAAAAGGTATCTTTGTACATCTGAAGAAGGCTGTAGAATGGATGGGCCAAAATGATATGGTAAAAACAAAAGCAATGAGATCAATAGTTCAAACAACTCTTTGATTGTTAAGCAGTTAATCGGAACCAGGGGGCCTGGGGGAGATTTCAACCCCCCCAATAATTTGTTAA
>VCCN01006426.1:47758-57951 GCA_006491835.1 Architeuthis dux | reverse complement strand
TATTGTTGTTGTTGTTGTTATTGTTGTTGTTGTGGGAATTGAACACGAAATTTCAGAAAATCGACTGACTCGAGTTGGTCGATTTTCTGAAATTCCATGTTCAATTCCCAACTCGTCTTATACTTACGATCGACTTATATTCAAGACGGTATATTTCCCTTATATCTCTTTTAGATGTTTACCAGGACATATATGTAAAAAAAAAAGAAAAAATTGAATGAGATTGTCTCGGTTTTTCAAAACATCATCGTCGTATAAAACACACACATATGAAACACACCTCTCATCTGACTGTGTCTAAGCGTAGAGAATTGGGATATGAAGTCTTGCAGCATCCTTCATATTGGCCTGACCATTCTCCTACAGACTATCATCTTTTCAAGCATTTTGAACCCCATATACGGAACAAAAAGTCCAATAATAAGGAATAAATAGTTGGCACTTTTACTGAATTAGTGACCACTGAACCCAAACAATTTTATAGAGATGGCATATAATCATGAGATCATTTAGAAAAGGTTTGGAAAAGGTTATTGCTTCAAATGGGTCACAATTTGATTAAATATTTACTGTTTTTTGTTGTTTATGTCATCCGCCATCTTACTATTCGACAAATAACATTTCATATGTAACCTGATATTTCTTTCTTTTTCGGGCAGTTCCATTCATTCTTTCTGTGTTTGTTTTTGCTTAAATTCATTAGCTCGTCTGTTCGTCTCATGTCCTCTCATCTTTCCGTTTTTAAATCTTTTTTTACGGTTTTATATTCTCAATATCTTTTACTATGCAATCAGCATACCGAGCAGACAAAGATAAAAGATATCATAGAAGTGATTAAATGACAAAAATGGAAATGGGCAGGACACATAGCAAGAAGGAAGGATAACACATGGTGCAAAAGGTCAGTCGATTGGTCCCCAAGGGATAGCAAACATAGTAGGAGAAGACCAGACATGAGATGGAGAGATGAGACTGAAATGTTTGCCGGTAAACATGGCAGCGATTAACACGGCCGGCATGGAAGGAACTTGGAAAGGCATTGAACCTGTAATGGTTGATGCTGCTGCTGCTGCTGCTGATTACACTTTTGTCCACATCCTTCCTCCACCCTCTTCCTTTTCGCCTTCCGTTTTCAACCATTATTGCTCCCTTCCTTTCCTTCTTCCGCCCTTTTTAAAAACATGTTCACCCCCGTTTTTCCTTTCCCGTGACATGCAGACTAAACCCAGGGGGCAAACTGGATGGACTCATACAATCATTTATGTGCTCCACTGGTCGAATGTATTAAGATTTATTAAGCTCCTGCTCTCTTCCCCTTCGATGTACTTTTAGCCAGAGTCCGGGTCATTCAGTCTTCAATCCATATTCCTTGAAAGTAATCTACTATTCAAGATGGCGAACAAAAAGACTTACTATTCTGCCACGTTCACCGGAAAGATATAAAGCGAAAATGGAGGATGTTAGATAAGAAACCAAATTGGGGTCAAATTCTAACAGCAAATTTGATCTTGGAGAATCAAAACATTTCAAACTTTCGCCCGAACGGTCAGTCTTATATATGTTTTTAGCTCGGTTTAAATTGTCATATTTTAGCAGCTTTGCACGAAGGAAAGATGTTAATACTGTCAAAGGTTTTAAATAAGAACAAATAGCGATATAAGCCATAGCATTTTGAGGCGTTTTCGTAAGTCCCCTGCAGACTTTTCATAACAAGTGAGAATTGATATGTTAAATGTATTTCGTTAGTCACCCCTCTTCGGGATAGGGTTAGGGTTAGGGTTTAGCCTTTTCATTTTCTCCTTCTGTTTTCATCCATTATTATTTCATTCCTTTCCTTCTTCTCCTTTCATTTAAAGATTTCTCCTTCGTTTTACCTTTCACATGACTTGCAGATTAAACTCAGGGGTAAACTGGATGGACACATATAATCATTTGTGCTCCACTGGTCGAATATACAGGTACATCTAAAAAGATTAGAATATCGTGGAAAAGTTCACCTTTTCCGTAATTTAATTAAAAAAGTGAAACTTTCATATATTCTAGATTCATTACACATAAAGTGAAATATTTCAAGCCTTTTTTTGTTTTAATTTTGATAATTACGGCCTACAGCTTTAAAAAAATTGAAAAACGTATTCCATTTCGAGTTTGAGTAAATCACTATTTATGCAGTATAAATACCATGAATCTCTCAGTCCGGTTCAGTACACAGAACAACAATTATGGGGAAGACTGCTGACTTGAGAGTTGCCCAGAAGACACTCATTGACACCCTCCACAAGGAGGGTAAGCTACAGAAGGTCAATGCTGAAAACTTTGGCTGTTCGCAGAGTGCTGTATCAAAGCATATTCATTGAAAGTTGACTGGTAGGGAAAAGGGGAACAAGCAAGAGGGATGACCGCAGCCTTGAGAGGATTGTCAAGCAAAGTCGATTCAAGAACTTGGGGGAGCTTCACAAGGAGTGGACTGATGCTGGAGTCAGTACATCAAGAGCCACCACGCACAGACGTGTCCAGGAAATGGGCTGCAAGTGTCGCATTCCTAGTGTCAAGCCACTCCTGAACCAGAGACAATGTCAGAAGCGTCTTACCTGGGCTAAAGAAAAAAAGAACTGGACCGTTGCTCAGTGGTCCAAAGTCCTCTTTTCAGATGAAAGTAAATTTTGCATTTCATTTGGAAATCAAGGTCCCAGAGTTTGTAGGAAGAGTGGAGAGGCCCGGGATTTTGATTTTCATGAGCTGTAAGCCGTAATCATTAAAATTAAAACAAAAAACGGCTTGAAATATTTCACTTCATGTGTAATGACTCTAAAATATATGAAAGTTTGACGTTTTGAATTAAATTACGGAAAAAAATGAAATTTTCCACGATATTCTAATTTTTTGAGATGCACCTGTATTAACATTTATTAAACTCCTGCTCTCATCCCATTCGATGTACATTTGCCAAACGCATTGAAAGTAATCTACTACTCAAGATGAAAACAAAAATGAGTTCCTCACTATTTTGCCATATAGAAGTTATAAAACACAAATAAAGGATGTTACCAGAAATAGAACGAATTATACTAAAATGGCTCTTCTTAAAAGGATCTTATCTTTTTCAATGCCTATGATGGAAAAACGCCTTTTAACGTCACCGCATACATTCGATTATCTGGTACATTGACATCTGTATGAGTCATCCAGCGCCATTTTCCTTTCACGCCAACAAATGTATGGCTAACAAAGATGTTCTTTTGTTACTCACAGATATGCCCACACACAGTGTTGCCAACTCAAAAATATTTTCGCGCTAGTTTGACTGCCGAAAAGCGCTAAATCTTTTAAAATAGGCAAAAATCACCAAAAACGGCCAAAATGTTTTAGACGAAAACACGCTAATTTAGCGCTTTTTGCACTACCAAAACAAGCGCGAAACGCGCTAAATTGGCAACACTGCCACACACATCGAAAAGACGTTCAACAGGAAATGCATAACAATGACCCATGAATAGATCAATGTGTCAGAAAATCATATTAATAAGTAAAGGTTATTATTTAGAATGCAGGGTATTCACCATGACATAACAGAATTCAAGAGAATAATTGAAGAAATATTTCTGTTCGATTGACATTTTAGATTTGATCAGTAATATAGGTCTCTATAAGAACACAATAACAGATACATCGGTTACTGCGGTCCGCACTGGGTGCCTCACACTTGTGGTCTTGTGCCAATCTGAGCTAAATTTAGTAAATACGATTAAGCGCTTCGCCGAGCAAGAATGGTTTGTAAGATAGTTTTACAGAATACAATTACTAAAGTGAGTTCGATCCTCACTGGGTGTCGTGTGGTCTTGTACCAGAGTAAGCCTAGTAAATACCTATTGGGCGCCTTCTCTTGCAGTAGTGGTTAGCTTGGATCTTTTTTTAAAAAGAAGATTTAGAACAAAATTGCGTGTTATACGACGGTAAAATATGATATACTAAATTGTCGACATTAAAACGGAAGCAAAACAGTATGGTTAGTCACTCAATAGAAACCATCACGTGACAAACGTCTTATGGCAGCATGTCGTGTTGGGGGTGATCAATTAAAAAAATAGAAATACGGGTGATCAATGAACAAATTACTTCTTTCGCTTTTTATTCTGCAGTGATCGCTAAAAAAGTCCGAATTTTCAAAAGACAAGCGTGAATGCTGCCGGACACAAACTAAGTGACCAATTTAGCAAAAACTTCCCCCCCCCACACACACAAACACTAAAAACCTATTTGGGAGGGGAATTTAAAAAAATAAAAACTGTTTTTTCTAGACATAACAAGGAGTAAAGGTTTAGATTTTCAGCCCTATAACTCGATTGGTGCGACCAGTACGAGAGACACATATAGATAGATGGCCAGCCAGCCAGCCAGCCAGCCAACCAGCCAGCCAGATCCACTTAAAAACTGAAGGAACCTATATTGACAGTTTTGGTGACAGTTTGTAACATATCTGCTGGCGATGATCAAATATTGTGTTGACATGACTGTTATGTACACTAGACCATCATGGTTTTGCATTCATCAAGGGGCAAAGGTTTGTAGATCGCTAGAGTCATTTCATGCAACCCCCCACCTCCCGGAAAATTCGTCCCCGCACATATTAATGCTTAAAAATAGGGTTCGGTTTGGCAATGTAAGACGACTTAACCGTCAAAAATGCATCGTATCATAAGGACTGATTTGACCGATCACCGCTAAAGAAGCTAACATTTTCTTTTACTTTCGAACTGCAACGTTTTAGTAAAAAAAACGATTTTTTAATTTTTTTATTAAATCAAGTATTGTAAACCATTTTCATTAATTTTTTACTTCTATTTACCCTCAACTTAATTTTTAGTAGTTTAAAAAAGAAATCACAATGTGTAAAAGAATGTAACGAATAATAATAGCTTTTTTACTAAAGCCAAGTTGAATTGTAATTAAAAAAACAACTGAAAGTAAAGATTAAGGAAAATAGTAGTTGGAAAAAATTAATAAAAATGGTTTACAATACTTCGTCTAAATAAAAATTAAATAATAAAATAATCGATCGCTTTTTTAAATTAAACCAAAAGTAAACAATAACACTGCCGGTACCGGCCTTACTGAAATTGTGATTAAACAAACTAAAAATTAGGATGAATGTAAATAGTAGTCAAAAATTAATAAAAATGATTTACAATACTTGATTTAATAAAAAAAAGATTTTTTTTTAAATTATCGTTTTTTATTAAAACTCAAACTAGTAAAAAACGATAATTTAAAAAAAGGACAAGGGCTTTTATCCTGCAATGGATAACTATTACTCTTCCGCAGTTCACGGGTTAAGCTCGATACGCGAAATGAAACCTCAGCCAATCCGCGAAGCGATCAGTTTCTCTAACCACTGAGCCAAGTCCAAAAGTGGTTTCTCATTTTCGGTTTTGATTTTCGGGTCTTGAGTTTACTCTTAAAGATTCCATTTGCTTATTTCGTATGTTTTTGTTGTTTTTTTAAACCACTTGGCGTTGAATCGCGTGTCTAGATATTTTTTCCTCAGATAAAATGGCGAGCGAGACGCTAAGCAAAATGGAGTATAATGCTCATTTAGCCGCCCAAAGGCTATAGACAAAATACTTACACAATAGAATAAAATGAGAGAACCAGACGATAGATGACGTCATGCCCAACCTTTGATATTACGGATATTCGTCTGTTTTGGATTCCTTTGTTTTTCTTTCTTTCCCGATTGTTCTTGCGATGTCTGTAGACTATTTCGAAAGTTCCTATCCACCATTTTTATTCGTATATTTCTTCCTTCTCTTTCTTTTTTTCGTTCATCTTTTTTATTCGTTCTTTGTTTTGTGTTACCCCCCCTTTCAATTATTTCCCACATTTCTTTCTTTTTCACATTTTTCGTTCTTCTTTCTTCTTTCTCTCTTTCTTTTACGTATTTTTCTTTCTCCCCCTCTTCTCTCACCCCCCTGTTCATTAATTTTTCTTTATTTTGTGTTACCCCCCCCGTTTCACTTCCTCCCCACACTTCTTTTTCTTCACTTACAGTATCGCCCATGAATAAATACACCCCTACCACTTTTTAAAAGAAAGTTAATTGTCTTCTAAACCAAACATAGCAGTATTTTATTATTTCTAGTGGAACATTACACAATCAAAACGGATATTATCAGGTATTATTTATGACCAAACTCTCCAGCATTGAAACTATGTTGCCAAACATATTTTTTCGTAGTGTTGTACTCATCTTTGGACGGCAACATATTCATATTTTTGTCAGTTTCAATGCTATAGAGTTTGGTCATAAATAATACCTGATAATATCCGTTTTGATTGTGTAATGTTCCACTAGAAATAATAAAATCTTTCTATGTTTGGTGTGGAAGACAATTAACTTTCTATAAAATAGTGGTCCTGAGGTGTACTCATTTATGGGCGATTGGTAGGGGTGTACTCATGTATGGGCGATATTATACTTCCCCCTTTCCGTCATTCTTTCCCTTCTATTTTCATCTCTTTCTCACCCCTCTCTCTTTTCATTCAGTCTCTTCTTCACTTTCTCGTTTTTCTTTTTTCCCTATTTTTCTATTTTTTAAATATATGTTAATTTTAGGCCCATCACGTTTTCTTTGTTTCTTTCTTTCCATACTCTTTCTTTGTTCTTTCTTTCTTTCTTCCTTTCTTTACTCATTCCTTCTTTTTTCTTTTCTTTCCTTCCTTCTTTCTTGCTTTCTTTCTTTCCATACTTCTTTCTTTCTCTCCCTTTTTTCGTTCTTTCTTTCTTTGCTTACTCTTTCCTTCTTTCCTTTTTCTTTCTTTCTTTAGTACCATACTCTTTATTTCTCTTTCTTTCTTTCTTTCTTTCTTTCTTTTTTCTTCTTTCTTTTCTTTCTTTCTTTCCATACTCTTTCTTTCTCTTTCTATCTTTCTTTCTTTCCCTTTCTTTCGCTCTTTCTGTCTTTGCTTACTTTGTCGTTCTTTCCTTCTTTCTTTTTTCTTTCTTTCTTTCTTTCGTTCCATATTCTTTCTTTCTCTCTTTCTCTTTTTCTTTCTCTCTCTCTTTCGTTGCTTACTCTTTACTCCATTCTTTCTTTCTTTGTTTATTTATTTCTTCACTTACTCTTTCTTTCTCTCTCTCTCTCTTTCGTTCTATCTTTCTTTCTTTATCTCTTTCTTTCTTCTCTACTCTTTATCTCTCTTCTACTGTTGTCATTACTTTCAATCATTATTTTCTATTTGCTTTCCTCAATTCACTTGATTTTCTTAATTTAGGAAAATTTCCCAAACCTTTTTCTCTCATTCTTTCATTAATTGAAGACTTTCTTTTCACATCCATTTTTAATGCTTATGAATACAGAAGTGCCTTTTTTTCTGAAGAAATATTGAAATTTATCCAAAGATTTCAACAATTGAAAAAAAATCGTCTCGGAACTCAATACAAAACAGCAATTTAATTGCGAACATAAAATATAGAAAACATAGACAAAACAGGTAGACAAAACAGGTAGACGTGTTGTTGCCGAAGATTCTTTTGAGAATAATAAAGAAGAACATCTTTAACAAAATGGAGAAACGAAAATAAGGAGAAAAGCACGAGAAAACTAATAAACTAACAGGTCTGGTTAGTCACTCAATAGAAACCGGCACGTGACCAACGTATTTTGACAGTTTATCGTGTTGGGGGTGATCAATTAAAGAAAAAATGGGAAAAGGGGTGATCAACGAATAAGATACTCCTCTCGACTTCAGTTGAGCAGTGATCACTAAAAAAGTCAGAATTTTCAAAGATTAAAAAAAAACCCCAAACGAGGTATATATTATCATAAACTTACATTGTAAATTGAAGATTTAAAAAAAACCCACTGTTTTTTTCTAGAAACCGGCACGTGACCAACGTATTTTGACAGTTTACCGTGTTGGGGGTGATCAATTAAATAAAATGGAAAAAGGGTGATCAACGAATAAGTTACTCCTCTCGCCTTTTGTTGAGCGGTGATCACTAAAAAAGTCAGAACATTCCCCCCCCCCGAAAAAACCCAAAACATAGGGATAAATTTATCATAAACTTACATTGTAAATTGAAGACTTAAAAAAACCCTGTTTTCTAGACATAATAATGAGAAATGTTAAAATTTTCAGCCCTCTAGCACCATTGTTGCGGCCTGTACGCATATCCAACCAGACAGACGCACTTAAAAACTGAAGAAACCCATGTTGATGTTGACAGTTGTCGTTGACAGTTTCTAATAAACTAATTTTAACTCAACCTAAGTTAACTTTTTAAAAAAAAATTCGGATTTACATGGTATAAATATGGTATTCAGAGTTTATTCCTTACATCGTCGTAGAAAATAACCGTATCTTTTCAGATACAGAAATATATCGACTTTTCTCAAACAAAATATACAAATCGATCTGTAAAGCCTGAAGATATCCATGAAAAAATCGATTATATTGTTTTAGATTTCAGTTTTGGATATTCAGAATGCGTACAGTATCGCCCATAAATAAGTACACTTTTTAATAAAAAAATATTTAATATCTTCTAAACCAAACATAGTAGGATTTTATTATATCTAGTAGAACATTACACAATCAAATAGATATTATCAGGTATTATTTATGACCAAACTCTGCAGCATTGAAATTCTGCTGCCAAAAGTATTTTTTGTACTCATCTTTCGACGGCAACATATTCATACAGTATTGCTTATAAATCAGTATACCACTACCATTATGTTATAGAAAGTTAATTTTCTTCTAAACGAAACATAGCAGGATTTTATTATTTCTAGTGGAATATTACACAATCAAAACAGATGACCAAACACTACATATATCTGTTGCTAGAAATATTAAAATCCTGCTATGTTTGGTTTAGAAGAAAATTAACTTTCTATTAAAAAGTGGTAGGGGTGTACTTATTTATGGTCGATACTATAACTATGCACTGAATAGCTAACATGTTTGTAATAAAATAAAATTAAAGAGTATCTATCTATCTATCTATCTATCTATCTATGACCAGCATTCAAACTCTGTTGCCAAAAATATGAATATGTTGCCGTCCAAAGATGAGTACACAAAATATTTTTGGCAACAGAATTTCAATGCTGTAGAGTTTGGTCATGAATACTACTTGATAATATCCGTTCTGATTGTGTAATGTTCCACTAGAAATAATAAAATCCTGCTATGTTTGGTTTAGAAGACAATTAACTTTCTGTTAAAAAAGTGGTAGGGGTTGTATTTATTTTAGGGCGACACCGTATGTAGAAAGGTAATATGCATTGTATATATTTTCCCAAATAAACCATTGAAATGTTGTGGTGCGAGGTGGCCGAGTAGTTAACGCAGGATGGACTCGGTGAGGTTCCCAGTTGAAGTCTCGGTGGTTTGATTGGTAAAGCAGGTGTTTCCTCTTGGTTAGGGGATGTGGGTTCGAATCCCAGCGGAGGCTTATTCTTTATTCTCCGATCAACGCTATTTGCTCACTGCCGGAGGGTAATCGGTCTGAGCAAAAAGTTGCGATAACAAATTAAGATGAAGGTAAAAAGTAGTCATACAAATTTAAATAAAAGTATTGATATAAAGAAATGTATTTGTGTTGTATCGCCTGTTCAATTCCGATGCTGAACATTGAACTACAGGATAGTTTTACCCTTATTTAACTCTTAAATTCATTCTAGCGAATTCAAAAGGTTATTCAAGAGAGGTAACTTCTGGCCAGAGTTATCTCCCTTTCACCTTTTGTTAAATATGTTTCACTATAGCCGTTTAGGTTAAGGGGTGTGAGTTCGAGTCCCGCCCGAGGTTTGTTATTAAACAATAATCATCTATATCTCTGTTTGATTTGATTCATTTTTAAATATTTCGAAACCTGGGCAAGGCCGGGTACTTATGCTAGTTCATAGTAAGTCTGTGGAATGTGAAATATACGCCTGCACAGTTCAGTCATTTGGGTTCATTAGGTGAATTATTTCGCTGTGCCGTTCTATGCCTTTGGCGGTCATCTCGTTGGAGCATTTTCCAACATGGCGGACCAGAGACGACAAGAGACATGGAACAATGTAAGCAAAACAAAAAAAAAGGAAATAAAATAAAATAAAAAAGAATAAAAAGAAACCGATTTCATAGCCTAACAAAGAATGTCTAGATGATTGTTGTCAGATGACCACCATTTTTTATTTTGT
>VCCN01006423.1:4159269-4169707 GCA_006491835.1 Architeuthis dux | reverse complement strand
CCCCGCAATGAAAAAAAAATATGTATGTAAACATTTTTTCCTCCTTTGCAGACCTACCAAGTCACCTGCATTTTGTTGATTATCTTAGTTTAAAATTATGTTGATTGGTTTTCAATACACTGAAATAGCTGTTTTTGAGCTCCTAGAATTGAACTTTTTTTTTCTTCGTCCATGGTGCATTTTTTAGGAAATTTCCCTGCTGAGAATTTTCCTAATCGTGGCAGGACTGCCCTCATTATCTCAAAAAAATGCTTGGTATGATCTTTCAATGAAAAAAAGGAAGTCGACTTGTAAACCGAAATAGCTATTTTAGAGCTTCTAGAAATGAAAATTTTCTTCGCCCCCCCCCCCCAACCATGGTGCATTTTTTAGGTAATCTCCCTCCTGAGAATGTCTAAACTTTGGCAGGTCTGCCCTCATTATCTAAAAAAAAATGCTTGGTATGATCTTTCAATGAAGAAAAGGAAGTCGACTTGTACACTGAAAGAGATTCTAGAATTGAACATTTTTCTTCGCATTTTTTAGGAAATCTCCCTCCTGCGATTTTCTTAACCTTGGCAGGTCAGCCCTCATTATATTAAGAAATGCTTGGTATGAGCCCCGAAGGAAGAAAAGGAAGCCGGCTTCAATCATAGGGCGATTACTTTTTCTCCTAAGCCACTTGCTCTTTCTAGTGTATGAGTTCGAGCCTTAGTGTGAGCAACGTGTTTGCAGATTTTGTGCAACTTTCTTTAAATTATTTCTAGATTTCTTTCTTTTTTTTAGTTAGAAATCTTAAACAAATTAATAATAATTTAAAAAATCAAGTTTTGTTTTCATGTTGTATTGTTCTCCTTTCTTTTTAAATCATCGAAATAAACATTATTCAGCTTAAACAACAATCATCTTTGAAACCGTCAATCAAAACTGTCGCCATAGGTTTCTTCAGTTTTTAAGTTGATCTAGCTGGCTGGATTATGGTTATGTATCTGTCTATTTATGATACAAATTATGAAGAAAAGAAAACCGAACGCCGATATCTACAGATATCTTCACTACATATATCCGTTTTACGGATTTGTTTTTGGAAATATTTTAGCTTAAAATATTTCAATTGTTAGTTATTATGTATGTGTCACGCGTACATAGATGTCTGTCTGTATATGTGTCACGCGTACATGTCTATGTGTCACGCGTACATGTCTGTGTCACGCGTACATGTCTATGTGTCACACGTACATGTCTATGTGTCACACGTACAGCATTTACTACTTCTTATTATGACTTTTTTTTATATCCCACCCCTCTTAAATAGGATTTTAGTGGGGTGTTCAATTCGCAATGTAAGTTTATGCTAAATTGGTCCTTTAAGTTAGTTTGTGTCCGGCGACATTCACGCTTGTTGGTTTTTGTGAAAATAAGAACATAAATTCAGACAATTTTAGTGATCACTGCCCAACAAAAGGTGAGAGAAGATACTTATTCATTGCTGACCCCTTTTTTCAATTTGTGAATTGATCACCCCCAACCCGGCGTGCTACCAAAAAACGACGTTTGTCAGGTGACGTGACCTGTTTTGTTTATTATTGATTATGAAAGTCGTGTTGTTTTAAAAGCAAGTGTCGTGACATAGTTCGACAGTCAGTCTAGGATATCGATCAATATTTGTCTACAATACCAGTTGAAGCAGATTTCTTTGTTAGTTGTACGTCTTCCTCCTAAAGAACAATGGTTATTCCGGACATTATACAAATTGTGTCAAGATTCACTTTAGTTAAGCTAGTCGAAAAACAATTGTTCGCCAGTGATGTTTTTTGTTTTTGTGCTTTGACTCCATTAGATCCTAGAACCTTCAAACAATTTGTTAATTTTTAAAAAAATCGATTTTTATGGTTTTGGAAGAAGAGTTCTATTTACAATGTTCATGTAATGTTAAACTGGACCGTTCCTTTCCGTCCACCCCGGCGGGCGGATCCACCCTCGGGCCAGTGTTGCCAACTCAAAAAATATTTTCGCGCTAGTTTGACTGCCAAAAAGAGCTAAATTCTTTTAAAATGGACAAAAGGCACTAAAAATGTCCCAAAACTGGCAAAATGTTTTAGGCGCTAATTTAGCGCTTTTTGCACTGCCAAAACAAGAAATGCGCTGAATCTAGCGCTAAATTGGCAACACTGCTTCAGGCAGCGCCGCGTGCCCTCTCCCCCAAAAATTAATGAAAGAATAAACTGCTGATAAAAACGTTGAATTTGATACGTGACACCAGGGCCGGCGCTACCATTAGACATCCGCCTAGGGCGCATACCTCAGAGGGATGCAGTACTGACCTTTCGGGAGAAAAATCTATAAGAAGATCAAGCAACTGGGCGTCGCACGAAACCTTATCGCAAAAAAGTATATCTCGTCAAAGTAGATTTGGGAATTAATATTTTATAGTAAAATGGAGAAAAAAACAACTGTCCATTTTTAACTGTATCCATAATTGTACATGTTATTGTTAATTTAAGGAAACTAGGGCAGTGCCCGTTCCAAAGGTGCATGTTTGGAAGGGGCTGGACTTTATGGTGTGTGGAGCAGCCTGCTATAATAGTCATGTAAAATAATTTCCCGTCCGTCGTACGAAACTACAACTTCGAAGTATTTTGATTACTTCTCTTCAGTGTTGCCAATTTAGTTGCTATAATTTAAGATAAAAGATCTGTAATTTCATTATTTATTTCTATTAGATTTCTCGAGAACCGCTGATCAAAAGAACTTCAAACTCTACACTGTGCTGACAAATATATGTCAACTTCATACAATGCCCAGTTAACTTTTATCATTATTTATCTGAAGCACGTCTCGTATAACCTTCTTTCGATTAAATATCGATTTTCGAAGCTCCATTGGTCGATCTTAGTCGTATGACAAACAAGTCTTGAAGTCCAATGAGTGTTGAATCAGTTTCCCGTAACTAAAACAAATAATATTGTTTCAGTAGATTCATTCGGATGACATTGTAGAAAAATAAACAATCCCTTTTAAAACTGTTTTGTTTATCTTTTTATATGGCAGTGATAGTTTTTCACAATGTTAATATTTATTGCTATTCAATTGCTACCTTGACGCCTGGTTCAGAAAATCTTTAGTATTAACAAAGTATTAGCATTGTAACGCAAGGGGTCTCGTTGATGTAGCGAGAGGGTTATAAGTGATAGTTCTCATTAATATTAAAAATATCCGACTTAAGTTGTAACACGAAGTTTGCGATAGAGTAGTAACGGTAAGCTAATAGTAAGGGTCAGGCTGCCATGAGAAATATATAGAGTAATAGCTTTACTGACTGTATGTTAAGGTGCTGGGGATAGGGGTAGAAAAGCTAAGGTTAGCGATGTGCGCTGAACAAAGATTCGTTGTTCCTTTCTTTCTCTGTTTCTTCCTGTAGTAGTAAAATAATGCATGCATTGCAAGGATGCACAGTTAACATTGCAATGGAATAAAGATGCATGACAAGAATGTAATATAATAAGAAATATATTTATTACAGAATGCATGGTAACAATGTGTTTAGGTCTCATCTTATAGAGAAGAATGCTTTTAAAGTTCGGTTGACTACTTTGTTAATAGAACTACAAGGACATGCGTGTGTGTAAGAAAGAGAATGTTCATGTATGAATGCGTACGTACATAATTGAAGAGAAGTGCGCGTCTTCTGGGTAAATGCTGGTTGGACCCACATTTGTTCTGCTGGCGACAGAAATAAGATTGGACGGGGATCGAAATGAGTTAGCCTTCTTATAGGAGAAGGTAAGTGGGGGGTGTTGGCTGGTGTAAATGTTAGCTTTTCAGTGTGGTTCTTGTCAATTTCCTAAAGTTAAAAGGGATAGATAAGGTACAAGTCTTTCCTAGACATTATGTCTGCAATGCGTATCAAATTACAGTTCAAGTGGTATATTTTCGTGTATGGCCAGTTATCTGCAAGGCACTTGAGGGCAGATAAATATGGTTCAGGTAAATCTGAAACCTGGGTTTTCCATAGAAAATATGTGTGTCAATGAATTAACACAATGACCGGTGTGTGTGTGTGACTGAGTACAAAGTACATATGTGTGATATATATACCCGTTACAGCATACTGATCATTCAAATTCATACCTGGAAGACCTTTTCTGACCAGATGGACGCAGATGCGATGCCCTTGGTATGGCTCTGTGTAGTCTGGACCCGTGGGATCGGGGTTCGCCCTGTGATCAAGTCAAGTGGTCTTATGTCCTTGCAGCGATAGTTGCGAAAACTAAAGATAATTTTCTAGTAGGTTCCTACCCCACACGTTCGCGTGTGGGGTTCCCCACTTTAAATCGACCTGTTTTTGTGGGGGATCGGGTAAATATGAGCTTTAGTATTAACAAAAAAAACAAAACTTTATGAACGGGCCTATCCAAAGTATTCAAACACTGTGTCCAATGCACCGGTATTATACATCGGTGGCTGAGTACCGTACCGAAGACTCAGACTTTGTATAGGAGCCCAGGATAAATTGCGAACTTGCGATGAGTCGTCAACTGTAAAACATGTCTTCTACAGGGTGTCCTTAAAGTCTGGTCACATAGGAAATATCACTATTTATAACTAACTATATTTTGCCCCACAGATTAAATATGAGTTTTATTGAAAATATGCATTTTGCCTATGTGTCTAGACTTTAGGGATATAGGCCAACAAATAGGGAAGTAAAAAAGCCGATTTTGACTTGGTTAAAAATGAAAAAAAAATAGGTTATTTTGAAAGCATTCTATCAAATGTTAGGAAAATTATCAGCAAATTTTAAAATAATTAAAGCCTTTTTTTTGTAGTAGAAGGGCGCCTCGTCGTGGTGTATAATGAGTTTGATCCTCAATGGGTGCCCCATATTTGTGGCCTCTTGCCAAACCTAAGCTAAGCTTAGTAAATAACCAGTGCACCTCGCCGTAGTATAATGGTTAGCAAGCTAGTCTCGAGTAGTGAGTTCGATCCTCACTGGGTGCCTCCATGCTTGCAGCCTTATCCCAAGAGACTAACCTGGGCTTAGTTATTATACAGTATTGCCCATAAATAAGTACACCCCTACCACCTTTTAATAGAAAGTTAATTGTCTTCTAAACCCAAACTAGCAGGATTTTATTATTTCTAGTGGAACATTACACAATCAAAACTGATATTATCAGGTATTATTTATGACCAAACGCTACAGCATTGAAACTCTGTTGCCAAAAGTATTTTCATATTCATAATTTTGGCAACAGTTCCAATGCTGTAGCGCTTGGTCATAAATAATACCTGATAATATCTGTTTTTATTGTGTAATGTTCCACTATAAATAATAAAATCCTGCTATGTTTGGTTTAGAAGATAATCAACTTTCTATTAAAAAGTGGTAGGAATATACTTATTTATGGGCGATACTGTATATCTTTCTTTTGATAGAAAATGTTAACCTTAATACACTTGTATCGCCTGGGCCGGCGCGAGGGTTTCATGCGCCCTGGGCGAGACTTGAAATGTGTTGCTTGATTTTCTTTCAAATCTTTCCCCTGAAAGGTCAGTGCTGCGCACCTCTGGCGTCTGCGCCCTAGGCTGCTGCCTAGTGGTAGTTTCGAACCTGCGTATCGCACACAAGAGCTCTAAGAAAATACAGGTACCTTGTGTGGTGCGGTTAATTCGGTCTTAAATGTTCAAAGGTTCAAGATCTTATTATAATTTAATGCTTTTTTTATGTTCAGCTTATATTTAGTTACATTAATTTGTACAGCAATACCGTAACCGTACTATATCAATAACCGCATTATTCAAGGTATTCCTGTATTCGATTGCAAAAGAATTTCTTTTTGTGTGGGTGTCACCCCCACACCCCACCCTCAAATATCCGGACTGGTTTGACCTTTGCCTTTCTGTTTTCTTCACCGCCCCCCCCCCTTGCTTAATTTTTCCCTCCCCCGGCTATATAAATGTTCTGGTTTCCCCTGCAATCCTTGGCTACACGTAGCAACTAGTCTTCCAGAGTGAAGAGGGCTTCCACACACCCCGGGTTTCACTTATTGACCCAGGATTGCCATTTTGGCCATCTTATGGCCAAATCTGACCTTTTTTTGAGAAGTATTCGGCCATGGTTTGGTTTGGTTATATTTAAATTTGTGTCCATTTTGACTTTGTTGCAGAAGTAGATTATTATTTTTGATATTTACTTTAGTATTGCAATGTTTTATAAGCAATCTTTATCTAAAAATAAAATAATTGCTTTTATAAACAATTTTGGCATTTGGCCATTTTTGCCTGTTTTTGGCCAGAAACATCTCCAACTATCTGGCAACTGTGTATCGACCCAGAGTTTCAGTTATGACTACTGCTACCACTTCCTTTCTCCTCCTTCCATAGTGAGCCTTCTTCAAATATGTCTACGTGATGTCTGGTCTCCAATAAGAACGAAAGAAAATCCCATACCTTCGTTGGGCTTATAGTAATGTACATAAGCCTGTGTGTCACTTAACATCCACCGAAATAAAACTTATTACCCGGATATTTGCCTAACATTATATAGATATATATTATCAGGGCAGACAGGGGAGATTTTTAAGTGTGTGTGTGTGTAGGGGGTCCTGTGTTTATAAAAAGGGGGGAACATACACGACCTATTTTCAGTAGGAAATCAGAGGCGTTTTTTCTCATTCAGCCAGTTTTATTAATGAAAGCAAAATATATTTGAAAACTGGTTGGCTATAAAATGTCCATTCAGACCCCCAGAAGAGAAGATCAGAAACCGGTTGAGGCCAACAACCTAACATCTTATTCTATATAATATCGAATATTATTAATACCTAAAAACTTCCAACCAGTGTGGCTTTTCCTTATTTTTTACCCTTTTCCTTATATATATATATATGTGTGTGTGTGTGTGTGGATGTAAGGAAATCCGACAGAATGGTAGAGGTAATTTGACAATGTGGAAATGAGAGATTGAGAAAAGCGTGTTATGTTTCAAACATATTTATTATCATGAATATAAGCCTTTATGCATTTCGCCGCTACAAGCGGCATCAGAAGAGGTTTGAACATTGCAGAAGACTTCTGGTGATGTCGCTTGCAGCGGCGAAATGCACAAAGGCTTATCTTCATGATAATAAATATGTTTGAAACATAACACGCTTTTCTCAATCTCTCCTTTCCACATTGTCAAATTACCTCTACCATTCTGTCGGATTTCCTCATTTCCCCATTGTTAAATTACCACTACTATATATACATAATATATATAAACTCCATTGCGCAGTCTTAGGACTTTTCATATTCGGGCCGACCTAGGACCTGAAAAGACGTGGAAAACCCTTCACATTCTCCGTTCGGGGTTCCAAGTCATTCATATATATTATAATAGTTGAATTCCACAAAAAGGGTCAGATAAATTTCAGAAAAAAGGTAAAAAGTAAGGAAAAGCCATATTTAATAATATCTGATGTTTTATAAAGGAAGTTGTCGGGTTCGTAGCCTAACCGTTATTTTATAAAGTACATTCTTGCTGATTTCATCTTCAGGAGGTGTGAACTGAGGACTGTCTGATGTGGTCTGGATAGAAGACCCTGGTAGGTCGTAAATCTTAATTTTCGTCATCTTCACCCAAGTTAAGTCTTATGGGTGTCGTAAACCCTTTGGTGTGGGGATGTATTTGGGTGTTACCCCCCTCTCTCTCTCCGGGTTTAAGACAAGGTAATTCTGGGGGGGAAACTTGTTTTGTAGGTCATCAATCATTTTTTTTAGCAAACAAGACTCTTCAAGCACAATGATTGTTGTATCTATTTCCTGTAACTAAAAAAAATCAATATCGTTTCAGGTAACTTAATTCCGATGACATTATGGGAGGGGGGTAAACTAGCATTCCAAGGGAAATTATGAATCACCGCCACCCATATATGCTGTGTTGGGGATGATCACTAAAAAGGGTAAAAAAAGACTAGTAACCAAAACAAAACTAGTAACCAATTTAGCATAAACTTACATTGCACATTGAAGCCCCCTCTAAAAAAAACTTTTTAGGAGGGAATTTAAAAAAACCAAAAGCACAATTTTTACTATTGAGGGGAGTGTGTGTGCAAAATTTCAAGTTTCTACTATGAGCGGTTAGGGCTGGGCGAAGTCCGGATAGATAGATAGATATAAATAACCTGAATAACCTAAACCCAGCAATAAACCAATGCTGTGTAGGGTTGCCACCCGTACCGTATAATACAGGATCGTCCAGTATTGAAAAGTAAAATGCACTGTCCCTTACTGAATCAATACGGGGCGAGTTTTGTCCCATATTTCATTGTACACCAGACTTTAATGCACACACTACATTTTCACATGCTTGGAATGACATGAGAAATCGGACCAAATCTGTTTAGGATTCATTTTCATAATGTTAAATTCACTCCCTTGCCTCTTAGATAGCTGCTGCTGAAATTTAACAGCAGCAGTCAGAGCTCCTGTTAAATCTGCTCCCTTTCCTCTTAGGCTAAGACAGTGGTTCCCAAACTTTTTCGCATCACATCGCCCTTGGTGTATAAGTCAGAAAATACTGAACAACTTCATTTGTGTTCCGGTTAGTTAGTAGAAAAAACAAATTGTTGTGATAAACCTAGGTATTTAAACAATTTGTTAATCCTATGTTTTAACTACTAATGGGTTTTCCAGTTGTATAGATGCACACTATACCAATACTTCTGCACATTCTTTAATCCACGCTAAGACATTTAAGATCACTTTAGAATCCTCTCCCCATGACTGTTTTTTTTTTTGGGGGGGTGGTTGCTTAATTGCCAAAACTAATGGCTGACAACATGTTCCAAGCTGCCATTCTTCCTCTGCTTGTGGAAGACCTGTTGCCAGCTATTCTCTGGTTACAATAAAACAACCTTTTCAAATATGAAGCAAGTCCCGATCGGTATGCTAGAAAATGTCAACATAGGTTTCTTCAGTTTTTAAGCTGGCTATGTATGTATCACGTATGCAGGCCGCACCAATGGAGCTAGAGAGCTGAAAATCTAAACATTTTACTCTTTATTATGTCTAGAAAAGATTTTGTTTCGTTTTTTTTCACCCCCCCCTACAATAGGTTTTTAGTGATGTGTTCAATTTACAATTTAAGTTTATGCTAAATTGATCCCTTAGTTTGTGCCCGGTAACATCCACGCTTGTTTTTTTTTGTTTAAGTAATTTATTCATTGATCATCCCTTTTTTTCCCATTTTGTTTAATTGATCACCCTCAACACGGCTATATTAGATGTGTGCAAAAGTACACAGCACTCTTTTTTTGAAAACTAGAGACTGAATACACGGTTGAACACCGTTTTTTGTTTTTGTTTTTTTGTTTGCTGGGAGCTTTTGCACAGGGTAATAGTTGTAAGGTCCATACAAAAGTAAGCAGTGACCTTTGCTATTTATCTGAAACCTGAATATCTACTTCCATTTACGTGTGGACATTAGATTAATTCTGTCAATAAGTAATTCTGAATGGAAATGCATTTGCACAAAGATAAACTATTCCGAGTTGACCTCTACCTTTTTAATGTGTAGTGTTGTCATTCATCATTTACAATGGCTGGGTAATTATATAGTATTTGCTTCCCTTTCTCCCATGCCTCTCTCTCTCTCTTCTCTGTCACCACCTGGCGAGGTCATCTTCTGATTCTGCATGTCTATTCTGTGGAGTCCTTGACTTGAAAGATTTGTTCACAACTTGCTAAACTGGTGTAGTAATGCACACTTCAGTTACAGAACTTGATATCTAACAAATGAACATTTCTTTCTTTGTCTGTCTGTCTCTCTTTCTTTGTCTGTCTGTCTCTCTTTCTTTCTTTGTCTGTCTCTCTTTCTTTCTTTGTCTGTCTGTCTCTTGTCTTTCTTTGTCTGTCTGTCTCTCTCTTTTTTTCTTTGTCTGTCTGTCTCTTGTCTGTCTTTCTTTCTTTCATTGTCTGTCTCTTTCTCTCTTTCTTTGTCTGTCTCTCTCTCTCTTTCTTTCTTTGTCTCTGTCTCTCTTTCTTTCTTTGTCTGTCTGTCTCTCTTTCTTTGTCTGTCTGTCTGTCTCTTGTCTTTCTTTCTTTGTCTGTCTCTTTCTTTCTTCCTTTTTGTTTGTTTGTTTGTTTCTTTCTTTCTTTCTTTGTCTGTCTCTTTCTTTCTTTCTTTCTTTCTTTCTTTGTCTCTGTCTCCCTTTCTGTCTCTCTTTGTCTATCTATCTATTACTATCTATCTCCATTGATACTAATGTGGCAGCAATATTGTTTTTGACACATGTTAGACTAAAAACCTAAAAAATCTTTCAGTCCATTTCATGTAGAAACTTTTTTTTAGGTTCTTTAGTTCACACTTTATGTTATTGGCTTGTCATCACTAATTATGGATAAAGCAGCTTTCCAGGTATGAGCAAAGAGTGTGTTAGGACAAATTTCCCTGTGCACTCAGCAGCTAATTGAG
>VCCN01006423.1:4135226-4156888 GCA_006491835.1 Architeuthis dux | reverse complement strand
CTATGAATCATATTACAGAGCGTTCAAGCTTCAAAATAAAAAAAATGTGCCTTGTAGCTCTAAAAATAACTTTGGGGGTCCTTGTGGCATGCTCGGGTATCGTCTTGGTAGAAGTTGCACAGGATATCTTGGCCAGCTGGTCAGGAGGCGATCACCATTAGTATGCTCAGGATTCGTCCTGAGAAGCTTTTGGGATCTCCACCCCTTATCCCGGTCCTCGTAGCATTTGTCTCAGTGACAAGGATTTGAGATTTTCAAGTCTCTAGTCACGGGGACATGGGATCCCCCCTACTGAATTCGGCACTAAATGACCCACCAAGGGTTGATGTGCCATTAAACAAACAATTCATCAGGCTTTACAAGTAGCATTGACAAGACCGTGTGGCCCTGTGCAGCTGCACTGCCTTGAGTACGGCCCTCTACTAGATTCTGTAACAGCAGTTATTAGTGGTATAATTCCCATTTCTTAATTGTTTTGTCTTGCTAAACTAAATGCTGCTTCTCATAACATCTGCAATTATATCTTCATCTTCATCCTCCTAGTACAATCATTGATATCAGATATTAACACTCTCAGCTCTAAAACAGCCGGGTCTTGTTTTGCTGAGTGTGGGGGGGGAGGCTGGATGATTGCAGAAGCCTGTCGAGTGCGTTGAAGCTTTCAAGAATTTTTATCAACAAGAATCCAACAAGCTTGTTAAAAATAGAACTGAGGCATTTGTATTTTCTGCGAGCAATAATTGCAATTTTTCCGTTCAACTTGTGTCTGGGAGTTGTTATTTACTGACAGCTCTGATTAGTCACTCAATAGAAACCCTTATGCAACCAATGTCTTTTGGCAGCATGCCGTGTTGAGGGTGATCAATTAAAAAGTTTGCCTTAAAAAGTCCAAATTTTCAGAAAGAAACGTGACTGCTGCCGGACACAAACTAAGGGACCTATTTCTTGTAGCAGTATGCCGTGTTGGGGGTAATCAATTAAAAAGTTTGGAAAAAAGGTGATCAATGAATAAGTTACTTCTCTCGCCTTTTGTTGTGCAGTGATCACTAAAAAATGAACAAATTTTCAAAAATGTTGCCTTTTACATCACAAATTGAATCTTCTTCCTCCCCCCACACTAAAATGGTGGAATTTTCAAAAAACAATTTTCAGTCCTCTAGCTCCAAAAACGTTTTTTGTAGACCTAATAAGCAGTGTTTAAATTTTCAGCCATCTAGTTCCATTGGCCTGTGGTCATGATACACACATAGCCAGCCAGCCAGACCAACTTAAAAACTGAAGAAACCTATGTTGACAGATTTGGTTTACAGTTTCTAACTAGAAGTGTTTTTTATTGCTGGGAGGCATCTGCAATGCTATAGCAGAAGGATTTAATTAGGTTTTCTGCTTTGAGATGATTGCTGCAACGTATAGCAGGGAAGTAAGTGCATGACTTCTTGACTAAAGTTGGAAAGGCTATTCGCTTACACTAGCCAATAAGTCCTGTATCTACTTTCCAGTCATATTAGAAACCGTCAACCAAAACTGTCAACATGAGTTTCTCCAGTTTTTAAGTTGGTCTGGCTGGCTATGTATGTATCACGCTTACAGGCCACACAATGGAGCTAGACGGCTGAAAATTTAAACATACGCCTTTATTATGTCTAGAATAAGGTTTTAATAGGTTTTCTGGAGAGTTCAATTTGCAATGTAATTTTATGCTAAATTGGTCCCCTAGTGTCTGGCAACATTCACACTTTTTTTTTTTGATTCTCCCGAAAATAGGTTTTATGGGCCCCCCCCCCATAAAACCTATTTTCGGGTCAATTTGTAATGTAATTTTATGCTAATTTGGACCCTTACTTTATGACAGGCAGCATTCTTGCTATGTTTTTTTTTTGTTTTTTTTTAAATTTAGACTTTTTTAGTGATCACTGCCCCAAAAAAGGTAAGAGAAGTAAATTTTTCATTGATCATCCCTTTTTCCAATTTTTTAATTGATCACCCCCAACACAGCATGCTGCCAAAAGACATTGGTCACGTGACGGTTTCTATTGAGTGACTAACCAGATCTGTTTTTACTAAGACCTGAAATATTCCCTCTGGGAGAAACGTGAAACTGATTGGCAGTATCCTGAGGATATGTTCCTAACCAATCCCCCTCACCTCTCAGAAGAATTTGTCATAGCCCACTCTTGTTGAGTGTTTGTCTTGGTGTAAGAAGGTGATATTCATTCACTAGCCTATTTATGAATGAAAGAAAATCACCATAGCCACATTAGCACTTAAAAGTGCAATTTCAAGATTTAGCTATCAAATCTTACAATTTTTTATATAAATTTTCTTTTAGCAAGTGATTACTGACGGAATTATATGTACTAGCTGAATACCCACTATAACAGGCATGATTATCTAAGTATATAAATTGCTGCCAAAAAAACAAAGAATTAATCTTTCTTTTTACACAATTGAAAAATAATTGTGAGAGGGGTAAAAAAAGTTTTGGGGTGGGTCAAAAGAATTGGGGTGGAGGGCACAAAAATCTATTCTCAATCTCTCTCACTTTCCCACACACACACAAAATTCTATTCCAAAACGACATCAAAATGATTAGGGATGCATCATGTACACGTCATTTCATATGGGCACAAAATATGTGTTCATTTCACAATGAATTAACATTGTAATTTTATGTCTGTTTCTTCATACGTTATGTGCACCAATTGTTATCCCTGTCTATAATTTTTTTTTTTGCCAGATTAAAAAAAGATTTCTCACGTGTTTTCACGCTGAAATTTTCGTCCATTTTGTTTATACCTAACATATACAAATACAGATTATTTATTCATCAGTATAGAATTTAAATCCTTTTGAAGATAGTATTCTGTCTAAATAAGTTACGTATGATACAGAAACCTTTTTTTTAAAATTTGATTTTTGTATCTTAGTTCTCATAAATAAAACAGGTCTGGTTAGTTACTCAATAGAAACTGTCACATAACCACCGTCTTTTGGCAGCATGCCGTGTTGGGGGTGATCAATAGTGATGTACCAGAATATCAATCCGCTCGGATATCTGGCGATGGATTCACAAAAAATTCATTGCCACGATGTGATTCCGGCACTGGGTATCCGACCGGATTGATATTCCAGTACATCACTAGTGATCAATTAAAAAATTTGAAAAAGGGGTGATCAATGAATAAATCACTTCTCTCCCCTTTTTGTTGGATGGAGTCCAAATTTTTTAAAAAACAATCGTGAATGCTTCCAGGTACAAACTAAGGGACCAATTTAGCATACACTTAGATTGTGAAATTAATCCCCTACTAAAAACCTGGGAGGTAATTTTGAAAAAACCAAAAAACGTTTTTTCTAGACATCATCATCATCATCCTCATCAGCCGTTATAAGTCCACTGCTGGACAAAGGCCTTTCCCATCTTCTTCCATGACGACCTATATTATGCTAACCTCTGCCACATCTTACCAGCAAACTTTTCTATCTCGTCCCTCCATCTTGTGTCTGGTCTTTTCCTACTGCGTTTACTGTCCCATGGGCACAATTGGTTAGTCTCCCCCCCTCTATTGTCATTTCTTCTTGCTAGGTGACTAGCCTATCTCCATTTTTGCTGCTTAATTGTATAATATCCTTCACTCTAGTCCTCCCTCTGGTCCATATTGATCTTTTTCTATCTCTTAGAGTTATTCCTAGCATTGCTTTTTCCATAGCTCTCTGTTCTATTCTAAGTTGTTTTGTTTTTCTAATAAGGACTAAATGTTTAAATTTTCAGCTCTCTAAGCCTCATTGGTGTGGCCTGTATGCATGATACTTACATACATATCCAGCCAGACCACCTTAAAAACTGAAGAAACCTATGGTTGACAGTTTCTAGCAAAATTACCCAGTGAAATGTTTATGTAGGCTTCTATTTCTTGACTTTCTAGATAATGCCAGAACCTTCAGAAACTAAATTTAACAGAAGCAAATTTTCTCAGGCTATTTTCAAAACCTTGCAGGTTCATCCAATAAGAAATCTCGTCTTTGTTTATTCTTAGAAACAGCTGTGCAGAAGAAAGCTGAGTAAATTTCTTCCACAAACAAACTTTTCACTCTGCATAAGATCATGTTTGTTTCTTTTTTGTCAAAACTGTGTGCATAGAACTGCGCATTGGCTTCTGTCATGACTAACGTTGGATTCAACAGCCTTTTTGCTAATAGTACCTATCTTTGCTATCTATCATTACAGGGTTTTAGCCAGGAATTTGTTTTCCCCACCATTTTTATAGGATTGGGAAATTTTCCAAGGTCTGCATTTTTATATTTTAAAAAAAAAAGCCAAAAGTGGCTTTGATGCTAAAAATGGCCAAAAAGACACTAAAAATGGTCAAAACACACAAAACAATTGCCAAAGGTGGCCAAAATAATCAAAACCTAGCTCAGCTTAATTGGGAAATTGGAATTAGGTTTCTATTGAAAATTATCCATTAAACGGCTAGTGAGAACGCTGGCTAACACCCTGTATTAGGGTGTGAAACTATGATCAAGATGACTGGCGGTAGGGCATTGATCAGATAGGATTCAGTTCATGCCTTTCTTTAGGGGCAAAATGCAAAAGTGACATCAGTTACCATGACCAGGATTTGAACCCGAATCCCAATTTCTGTTTTCAAAGTTACAAGCTAAATCCTTTCACAATTCTCTCAGCTCAGTGGCTCCTGTGTCATGCAAAACATGAGGCAATGATTTTGCCTTCATTTCTTGAACAAACCATGGAGACCCAATCATTGTTTGTGCAATTGTGGTTTTTATGGGGCCGAGGTGCTAGCCCGACTCCCAAGAGGGACTGCCTCATAGAGCTAAAGGGCTCCAATTGCCTAGCTATTTATCGATTGTTGGGATTGGGGTAGGTGGATTCAAACAATGACACACTAACAAGATTTTACAAGTATGTCTTCACAAGTTTAGTATACCACCATTGTGCAATTATAGGCTGACACAGTTTGCATTGACTTCGCACTAATGCCTTTGGGAAAGGCATGAATCCAGTTCCTCCCCCAGCTAAGGGTAAATAGCAGGGCAGTTAGAGCAATTTAGCCCTGTGAGACAGTCCATATTGGGCATCTGGCTAGCAACCCGGACATGTAAAAACCCACATGTGTCTCCATGGATCATGCAAGAAACAGTATACAAAATCATTGTCTCATGTATCGTCCTACATGGGAAGCAACTTTGCTTTTCTTTTTAGGCCAAATGTAGCAAAGGTGGTCCTGATTGTAAATTGTAAAGATTCACAACCTCGCTCACTCGATGTTAAAACCGCAGCACAGATAAAGAGAAATAATGAAAGAAAAGAAGTAAATACATAAATTATATTATTACTTTGTATAAATCAAATTATTAAATTGTTTTTATTTGCGCACCTTTTTTAACATTGAGTGAGCGAGGATGTGAAACTTTACAATTGGGACAACCTTCCCTACATTGTGCCTTTTTTTTTCTTTTTTTCTTTTTTTTTAAAATTTTTTTTATTAGGTACATCAAAATGACAGCTTTGTGCCAGTTTTAGGATAGGCTTTAATCTCCTAGACTTAATTTAGTCATGTGCTTTTTGCGGCTTATTTTTCTTTTCTTTTTATGACACAGATTGAAAAGGTTAGCAGTGACTAAGGGGATTATCATTATTTATGACACAGAAAAATGCTATTAATAAATGAAAAAGACAATGAATCCTCAGAGCTTAAGAAATGCCAAGGAACCAAATTCCTGATCAGATTTTTTTTTTTTAATGCCAAGAATCTAGAAAAAACAAGGGTTCATTTTAAGTTAGTCTTGACCAAAAGCTAATGACCATAATTTAAAATATGGAAGCCTAAAGAAAGATTAAGTTGTGTTCTCTTATGTTCAATGAAAAAGCCCCAAAATGCTGGGTTTTGTTAGTCTCCACCACAAAAACGAGGGAAGCCTTTTGGCGAGGATTAAAGTGTAGTATCTGTTCTTCGAAACCGCAATGACCTCGAAGTTCAGAGAACCACGGCCCTTCGGGGGGGGTCCTTGTGGCATGCTCGGGTATCATCCTAGGAGAAGTTGCACAGGATATCTTGGCCAGCTGGTTGGGAGGCGATCACCATTAGCATGCTCAGGATTCGTCCTGAAAAGCTTTTGGGATCTCTCCCCCCCCCATCCCGGTCCTCGTGGCATTTGACTTAGTGACAGGGATTTGGGATTCTCCCCCCTCAAGTCTCTATTCACGGGGACATGGGATCCAAGGGTCGATATGCTGTTAAACAAAACAATCAATCAACAAAAACGAAAACCCTAAACCTGGAGTCTAACAAATTAAACTTGACATATCAGTTCCCACTAATTATGAAGATTTTTGTGGGGTGATTGTAGTAGAAGTGGGGAGGGGAAAAACACTGACAGTTTCGATGCAATGAGTTCAATGGCCGTCAATGCTACAACACCGGAACGATTCCTTCAAGGGGCACTTTCTCGCTTATCACCGGTAAGCTATCACAAACTCTGAGTGGCTATGACATCATTCACAGCATAAGTCCCAAACATGGTTCAAGCATGGCTTCTATTGGCGACTCAAGAGTGAACTGTATTTTCAATTGAAAATCTGCGGTTCGCTTTATTCCGTCGATAGCTTCGATTTCACAGATCACTTTGAGGCATCAGATTCTGCTTCAGTTACTATTCTAAATGAATGGTCACTTTGCTGAATTACTACCAGTGATGATAGTAATTAAAAAATCAAGGCTTCTTCCTCCTCCTACTCCCCCCCTCCTTCCTTCACCCGTCAGGGCGAAGAGGCAAGCTCCTTCGCTTGTTGACCTGTTGACTGTCTGTCGGATTCTCAACTGCTCTAGATTTGAAAATCACGGCCCCTTAAAACCCCCCTGGTAATCTGATATGAGCCGCTGGTCACGTACGCCCCAACGCATTTTCTTTGTTCGGCCGCTTGACACACTTTCCCATCCCCTGTAATACCATATGGCCTGTTGGTCACATACGCCACAAAACACACGAACACAGAGTGCATTTCATTACAATTGCTCTAGAGCTGGAGCCCATCCTCATTGGATATTTATTATTCTACTTGGGTAGTACCCATTCAAAAGGTGTATGTTTGGTGTGTGGACCATAACGGTTGTACATACAAGCAGATAATAATATAATTATTATTATTTTATAGATATATCTTATTTATTATTATACCTTTTTAATTATAAGTTACAATTATTAATCACTGCTACCAAAGGTTTGGGTTATTCATGTGTTCACACATTTATATGTAACTATCTATCTATGTAGCCAGACTTCGTCCAGCCCTAACCATTCAAATTTTGTACACACACTCCCCTCAATGAGTAGGGAAAATGTTTTTTTTTTTTGTTTTTTGAAAATTTCCCTCCAAAATAGGGTTTTAGAGGGGGGTTCAATTTTCAATGCAAGTTTATGCTAAATTGGTCACTAGTTTGTGCCCGCTTGTTTTTTGAAAATTCAGACCTTTTTAGTGATCACGGCCCAACAAAAGGCAAAAGAAGTAACTTATTCATTGATCACCCCAACACAACATATATGGGTAGCGGTGATTCATAATTTCCCTTGGAATGCTAGTTATGTATATGTTCACTTAATGTGTCACTCGTTTCCCTCCCCAAATAGGTTTTTAGAGGGGGGTTCAATATGCAATGTAAGTTTATGCTAAATTGGTCACTTGTTTTTTTTAAATTCAGACATTTTTTAGATCACAGCCCAACCTTTTAATTGATCACCCCCAACACAGCATATATGGGTGGCGCTGATTCATACTTCCCTTGGAATGCTAGTTATATTTATATCCTCTGTTTTTGATCAATTATTTCCTTGGTATCATCTTTCTAATCCTTTGCACAAGATGGCATCATGTCAAACATTGTCAGTTGAATTAATGTCACACGCCATCCGCCTGCCACCCTGAAGCCAGAGTTTGTGCCATTTTAGACAAGAGTTTCAAGAAATCCTTGGGGTGGGGGAAACGGAAAGCAAAATCCAAGTGTCAAAACAAAATTGCTATTTTGTTTTATTTTTATTTTTTTACAACTTTCTGGTTCAAAATTTGGGACAGCCAAGAGTGAAGCTCTCAAATATTTGTTTACAAAACTCTTTCTCCATATGCGTGAAAAGGTGTCTTACCACAATAAATTAAACAAGCCGGGGCTGCTGCAGGGTCAAACTCCACTCCTACTTCTATTCCGACTGAAGATAATTACTGTAACTTTTGTATTGTATACATAATAAATAAACTTGATCGTTGCATTAGATCAAAAAAGCCTTATGTCCACTTTTTGGAGAAATAACATCAGTGTAATATAACGGCGGTTGTACTTCTTCTTCTGGTTGCCAAGAGAGAAAGGGATGTTGAGAGAGAGAGTCAAATAATAGATTCAGATAGAGAGAGGAGAATGAGACGATCGTTTCTTCTGGGGCTGCGGGCTGCGATGATGATTCTCTGTCCGGGTCCGCTGACAGGAGCCGATCTTTCTGTGGAGGGAAATTCATTTCGGGCAAAAACTCTTGCACGTGTGTGGAGAGAAAAGACTACAAAATTCACGGATCTTCAAATTTAAATCTGGGGTTTTATTTCTGCATATGCAGGTCAATTTCTGAGCTGGTCTGCGGACCCCATCGAGGCACGGAAATTCTGTTGCATTTCGTTTTCTAACTGAGTTGGTCACTGTTCAGAGCTGCTACTACTACTAAAGCAGGGTGGAAGAAGCCATTTCGTCTCTGACCTGTCGCTCCGGATTCAAATCTCCCACTGGTCACTGCTTCTAACCGGCTTTCACCCCCACCCTGACGGGCGGGGACGCCGTCTCAGGTCTGGACCCGAACTGCCCTAACCGTTTCAATCTAGACCCTTATATATGCTACTGGTCATACGATAACCCCTCTTTTCAAATCTTCAATGGTTTCTGGTAACCCGATCCTCCAGTTGGTCACGTAGGCAGTTTAACACATATTTCAAATCTGACCAACTTCCAACGGCTACCAGTAACATGATCTAGGTGTATTTTGTTACAATCAGTTTCTTACTTCAAATCAGCCTTATACACTCATGAAAAGGCTATCATATCTGGAGATATTGACTTTCACTTAAGGTAAATCAAATACAGAAAAGGCCTTAACTCCAAGTGCATTGATTCAAGAAAGCCTCATGTCCATGTGGTATAAATATAAGCAGAGCTGTGGAAAGAGTGCAAAATTACCAAAGAATATTGTTACAGTCACCGTTTCTGTTTTTTCTGCCATCAAAATATAACTGTTCAAAATATTTAATTGCTCATATCTCAAAACCATAAAAATGGACGTACAGCCATTTTGATCCAATGCAACGATATATGTCAGTTTAGCTCAGTTGGTAAGAGCACCGCCTATCAATCACTTGTTTGTGATTTCGGGAAATGTTAATTTTATTTATCACTTGACTTGATAGACTTATAGGCTATAGCACACTTTTTCAAATATTTTTCGTAATGAATTTAGTAGTGTTAAATTTCCGAAATGAATAATAAGACAGCATCATGGACAGTCTCCGAAATAGCTGTATACTGTACACTTTAGTTAATGTGTATGAGAATAAACATATACACCTACACAATAATTTATCATGTAGCGTATACAGTGAACCACACAACTTTAATCTCAAGCGATATCTGTGTTCTTTGTGGATCATTTTCAGAGATGAACTCTTGATCCCACGTTTGTTGAAGTCTTGCAAATTCCAGTTTGCATTGCTTATGGATCATTTTCAGAGCTGGATGCTGCAATCTTTTTCTGCGCCTGAGTCCTGACTTCCTAATTTTTCGTCTGATGGTCACTTTGTGGACTTTGAGCCCTGTTGCTGCCTTCAGACAAGCGATGGACTGATTGAGGTTTTGCAGTAGTGCTCTGATAACTGCCCTTTCAATCATGATCCAACATCTTCTTGGGTCTACCACCTCTGTTCTTGGCTCCATAACTATCTGAATCACGCAAAAAATATTTAAAAACTGTCTTGTCTTCGATTAATTTGCTCAACTGTTACACCTGGTGATAGACCCTGATTCTTTGGTCCTTTTCCCATACTGTGTAGGCTTGACACTGTTTTTAACAACAAAAACCAATAAGCTGAAATTGGAACCCTTTATATCACGTCAATTGTCCATGAGTTTAAAGTTTAATCACAACGGAAATCTTTAATAATTAAATTAAAACTACTCAACTCCTGATCACTGCTCAACTTTTCACAATTGGACAGTGTTTATAAGATAACCAACCTTATAATCGCAATTGGTAATGAACCATGAACCAACCTTATAATCGCAATTGGTAATGAACTATGAACTAACCTTATAATCGCAATTGGTATTGAATGACCATTTTTGTGGTGCACTGTAATTCGACACCTAGTGATATTTCACCAGCTCCAGAAAGTAGCTACCAGATGAGATACACAACACTGATCCATTCCATTGAGGCTCAACATCATATATTTTAAAATGATTTCTGGCCTGATTTCTATTTATGCTATGTTATAATGACCCCGTATAGTGCTGTTTTGTTTAGTGCTGCATTTTTTAAGAACATATCTAGAGCGCTAACCGAGGTAATTGTATTGTCTCTTGCTATCCATTTGGAACACATACATTATTCTTTTGGCATTCATTGCTCCATTTAAATGGTTGGCCACTTCTGAATCTTGACCTATTTTGTCTTGTTGGGAAAAAGTAGGTTGAATTATTCCTCTTTGCCATTGACCTAATTCTCCAAGTGTTCTAATTCCACTTTCCATTATGTAATGTTCTAACTTGTCTAAGCCGAGTAAATTCCATAATAAATTGTTTACAGTGGATATTTGGAGCTTCAGAACGACCTACGCGTGCTTGCATAATGAAATAACATGATAAACAGAATATGAATAATTAAAACAATTTTTTTCGAGTGGGAGTAGGTTACCCATATTTTTTGACTTTGCCGACATAAAACAAAAGATTGCCTATTTTTTTAAAAAGAAAAATTAATTTGTATTCAACAATCTACCCTCAGCACAACTTTTGCCCCCTTGGGGGCGATATTGCCCCCCGTTGAGAATGACTGCTCTAAATAGACCTCCCTGCACTGAGAAAAGGTTAATAATGGTGAAAGATTGCCTGCGGAAAACTGGATTATCTACCAACCAGGCCCTAGGCTGAGCTTTTATAAGGCTCACCCTGACCTCCTCTCCACCCATATCCTATCCTTTGTTGAATAGAATAAAGTCATGTTGAATACCTTATATCTTTAAATTAAGTATAATGTGCTATATGTATGATGCATATATATTCAAAGATACTGAAATATAATCCGAAATATAAGATATTCACGTATACACCCAATTATACTATATTTTTTTTTTTGTACACTCAATGCAACCATTTTGCTCTCTGATTCCCCCCGCCCGTCTATCCTGGGCCTCTTGACTTGAGCCTACTCAACCTAATGGTTAATCCACCTCTGGTAGAAACACAAGCTACTAGGAATTCGGGAGCTATACATGATGTCCTCCTTTTCTGACCCAGTTTTATCACTGGCCGTCCGAAAGAAAATGAATATTATTTCTTTCCTTTTTCTCAGCAGAGCAATTTTAAATATTTCGACTTTAAAATAGAAACAAAAACATTTCAGTTATTCTCTCTTCAAAAAGAAAAGGAATCTTGTATTTCTATGTAGGTAAAATACACTGAGATTCATTTCTTTATAAACCATCAACCAAAAGGTCAACATAGGTTTCTTCAGTTTTTAAGTCTGTCTGGCTGGCTATGTATGTATCCTGCATACAGGCTGCACCAATGGAGCTAGAGGGTTGAAAATTTAAACATTTACTGCTTATTATATCTAGAAAAAAAGGCGTTTTCTTTTTTAACCCCCCCCCCCTAATAGGTTTTAAGTAGAGGGTTAAATTTAAAACGTAAGTTTATGCTAAATTAGTCCCTTAGTTTATGTCCGGCAGCATTGTTTTTTTGGAAATGTGGACTTTTTAGTGATCACAGCCCCCAAAAAGGCAGAAGTAACTTATTCATTGGGAGGGCGTTCAGTTTACAATGTAAGTTTATGCTAAATTGATCCCTTAGCTTATGTCTGGCAGCATTCATGCTTGTTTTTTTTTGTTTTCTTTTTAATTCTGACTTTTTTAGTGATCACTGCCCAACAAAATTTGAGAGAAGTAACTTATTCATTGATTACCCCTTTTTCCAATTTTCTAATTGATCACTCCCAAAAGACGTTGGTCATGTGACGGTTTCTATTGAGTGACTAACCAGACCTGTTTATATTTTGATTGAAATTGTTTAGTTTTTAAGGTATTTTATGCTTTAAGGTTGGGCTGTATGTATATAATATATCTTTTAACTGTTGTACTTTTATTTGAGGTGTGGCTATTAAATAAAGAGACTAGGCTTGTGTGAGTCCATGCACATGCACGAACCACGTGACAAACATAGACAACACTTCAAACAATTGAACTCCTTCATGTTTGTGTTGTTAACGTTTCAGACAATGCATTCTTCGACCTCCCTCCTGTGTAATATCCGAATGTGATGGGGGTAAACAGAAGTTTTTTAATTTCAAAGGAGGCAACTGTTACAACATAGGATTCAAGTGTTTCTTTATCCTTGCCTTGTCGGGTTTGGGCTTCCATACCTTGTTTCTGTTGAGTAGTGGAAGCCCAACCCAGACCCGACAAGGCAAGGAAACACCCAAATCCTACATTATAAGGGTTGCCTCCCTTTTGAAGTTAAAAACTTCTGTATTATTATTACACCTGAGGAAGGCTGAAGAATGGATTGGCCGAAACTTCATGTTAACAACACAAACAACAAGGAGTTCAGAATGTTAATAACCCTTCTCAAAACTATAGAAAACATTCAAATGGTTCTTCGGACGATAAGGAGTTCAATTTGAATATTAATGACCCTTCTCAAAACTATAGAAAACATGTTCATAGATGTTGTAAAAATGGTCAGTTCAAAAATCTATCAATGCATCAATCTCGAGTGACACTAATTATTCTTTTGGGATGGTAAAACTATTTATATCACTCAATAACAAATAAGGTTCAACATCAATCTGTCAGCATATATCAATATACTTGCAACAACCAGTGTTTAGCCACTGACATATCCCCCAAAATATAGCATTGCATAACGAGAACAATCTGCCTCCGGCATTACTTTTTATCCCTGCCACTACCTGCCATATGTTAATGCAAAAACTATCTCTGCCACACATTAATGAAATGTTTCAATACAAAAACTATCCCTGCCAAACGTTAATGAAACAGTTTGTTTATGTTTGAGAACTAGTAGTATCAAGAAATGGCAGGGATAAAAAGACTGCTTGAAGTCCGTCCAAAAATAATGTGTGATTCATTCTGATCGAGTAATAATCAATAGACAAATATCTTCCGTTGATTTTAAAATTGCTTGATACCCGATACTTGTAAGCGTGCCAGGTACGTTCCCAGGAATAATTGCTTTTGTTTTGGGTTATTTTAAACATCAAAGGCTCTAAATTTAGTTTTTGTCCAACTCCCGTCCAAGTTGGAGTTCACTTTGTTTTTCCTCCGTAACAAGAAAAACAAGAACAAGAACAATCCTCACATAATTCAGGGAAGTAAACTCTTCACTGTTTGTCTATCACCTCTCGTTAAACCAAGCCTATATATAAAATTAACATTTCCCTACCGGGATTTGAAATCACGACCAACTGATTGATAGGCGGCTCTCAAACTGTTAGAATATAGATGAAATGTAAGGCATAGGGCCATGGAAATTGGGTTTCTCTAAAAGTAGTGGTTATTATAGATCGCGAATGTATAAGCTTCACTATGTGACTATATGCGTATGTGTGTGTTTTGTTCCTTTCCCAGAGCTGGGAGAACAGATCCGGGTGCTTGACCTTTCCTAAGATATCAACAGCCCGTTCTAGTCTGGGTGTCTGCATGCTGGCCGTTTTAAAGATCGCCAGCTGGGCTTTAAAAATATCTGAATAGATATTTTAATTACTACAGACATTTGCATTAGTATATATAAAGTGTGTTTGTGTTTGTTTCTGATACCCACTGTGTGTGTGTGTGTGTGTGTGTGTGTGCAATGTAACCGGGTGTGCTAACATTAGAGACTAATAAGATCCTTTAGTGATCTTTTTCGCGATCGTTTGCTTTATGAAAAATTAAATATGCAAAATGTCTACGCCGAAAACCGAAACTTGTTGTCCCGTCCCTGGGGAAACCAATGCATCTTACGAAGAGGGACAAATAAATATGCATTTACTTTATAAACGGACTTCGTCATTTTCATATCAAGAATGAAAAACAGTTTTCTCTTCGAAGTTATGAAATTTCTTTTCAGAGCTTTGTTTCCCGGCTGTTCTCCGTTCTCTCTGACGACATCGTTTGAATCACAGCTACTTTTTCATTCAAGGATGCATCTGCACACACGTGCATATCACGAAAGCGGTAATACACGCGCTCCGCAATAAGTCCAGAATTGAGGCCGCGACTTGTGGATGCAAATACACCAAATACATAGACCCACCTGGTTATGCTACACAACTCCGCTAAGCACTCAACACTAGGATTGAGGAAGCTCTCCCAGAATCTCAATACTTAAGTCCCCACTGGACAAAAGCGCTCGAAAACATGTGCAATCAATTGCAGTAAAAATATACGACCTATTAAAGAATAGTAAGAGGAAAGTAAAGTTTAATATACTAATAATGTTGTGCGTGTGTCAAATGTATGGATACCATAGAATAGAAATCTAGTATTATTAGTAATTTCATTCAATTTAATGTTACATTTTTAATGAGATTGTTGAGCTTGGATCTTTCTAACAAGAACCTCAGTTTCAGAGGGACACGCCCGGATGAGTTTCAATTGAGTCTTGTACGAAATTTGTTTTATTTGGTTGTGATTCAAAATTCCAATGTTTTTACAAATCTTGCGCACCCCTGCAGAGCTTTCGAAACTGTTTGCACTGGCGACAAACTTTTAATAAATTGAATATTTTCCGACACGTTACGTAAGTTTTGTTAGCCAAGTCAAATATACAATGTCATCCCAGCAGTTCGACTGACTCAAGAAAAGTATCTTGTCAATTGTCAAACTCCAGTACAAAGTCTGGAGTTGACTTTGTTTTCCTACCGTAACAAGAACAATCCTCACCAAAATTAGGGGTTTAAACCGATATGTAAAATTGACATTCCCCTATCGTGATTTGAACTCACGACCAACTGATTGCCAGGCGGCTGTCTTACTAAAATTGACAAGTGTTAGATATTAACGAAAACTTATCATACAGATACGCACTGGTTTATTTCATTCTAATAAATAAATAAATACCCTCATTGCCAAAGGGAGACTAGTTTACGCCTAGCTGCTTTTATCAATTGGCCACGAAGACTTCATGGATTAGCAGAAGCTGATTCACACTTATAAACTCACTCCCTACAACCGACTCTTTGCGCCATATTTATGTTGTTTTACATATGAGTAGTAGTAGTAGACTTTTTTATAAACCAATCTTTATTATTATTGGATGAAGTATTGTAACACACCACGTTTTATTAAATTTGACTAGTTTTTACCTTCATCCTAATTTTAGTTGTTTTTATACAGCTTATTAATTCGGGCCACTGTTTCTATGGCAACGAATTAATAAGTTGTATAAAAACAACTAAAATTGGGATGAGAGTAGAAACTAGTCAAGTTTAGAACCCAGAACCATTTCTACTTGAAAGAACATTAGGTGGGATTCTGGATAGTCAAATACGACACAGTCACGTGACTGCACCAAGATGTTCAGGAGATATCACCTAGTACACTTCATGAGTTAAAATCGATAAGATATAATATCATATAAGAGACTGTGCAGATCAATTAAATTGTATGTGACACCGGTGTCACAGTTGGTTCTTATGGGTCAATAAAAATAGTGTTACAATACTTCATCCAATAATAATAAAGATTGATTTAAAAAATATATATTTTTATAAGTTTGTATTTATTATATATACAATACAAACGTTTCACTAATCATCTTCAGTCGGAATAGAAGTTGGAGTAGTGTAGCCAGGCTTGTTGTACTTAATTTTGCGACACGCCTAGAGATTATCGGCGACACACTAAAGTGTCGTTGACTCACAGTTTGAAAAACTCTGCCCTAGTGGTACGCGTACCACGGTTTGAGGACTACTGCGTTATCTTGTAAATATCATGAACAGGAATCGTGTTCAAATAAGTTGGGTTGCTTTTAGAAGCAACTTCAAGCCACATCTCTTGTATTTGCCAGAGTTAAAGATCTGTTTAGTGTAATTAATGTTGACACTTAGCCAGAGCTCACCCGGGTGGGCACTAGGAGGCAGGTGTTAATCCAGGTGTATACATAACCTAATTGTTGAACCATCGGCTGTTTTCACCTTCCAAGAATAACTGCTACATTCTTACCTGCGAGGATGATAGAAAAGTAACGAGCTATAGCTGCCATTACCTCTTCAATGAGGTAAGATAATGAAAAGATATCTTCATGTTTAGTGTTAGTTGTGAGAACATAAGAGAATCTTTTTGAGGAAGTTCCTGAGGCCCCACAAGTTCGCGTGTGAAGTCCCCCACGTTAAACACCGACCTTGTTACATCCCGTTCTCGTGAGGATTCGGATAAATAGGTACTTGCTGTTAGAATGCTCATAAAAGAGGTGCCTCAGCGCGATAGGGGTTTGAAAGTTGGAACCTTATAGTCAATGAAACGATAATGGTGCAGTACAATTGTTTTATGTAACCCCAACTTAATGTTCCCATATAAAAAGACTGTATTATTATTACTATTCGCTGGTGCTCACTCCATCGTGTCACCTCGGGATCAGGTCATGCATCTCCGTCAACGGTTAAGTGCACCATCTGACATATGGATTATGGGTCGCACGTTCTTACACTACAAATGGCGGGTGGAATGCTTATCGTGTGACAGGATTGCCAATAAGATCACTAAAAAAGGCCTGAATTTTCAAAAAAAACAAGCAAGCATCAACTTACATTGCATATTGAACGCCCCCTCTAAAAACCTGGGGGGGGGGGGGGTAAAAACAAAACAAAATAATTTTTCCCTACACATTGAGGGGGGTGTGTGCAACATTTCAAGTTTCTACTATGAACGGTTAGGGCTGGGCGAAGTCCGGATACATAGAGAGATACATATAAATGTGAGAACACCTGAATAACCTAAACCCAGCAATAAACCAGTGCTGTGGGTATCGGATTGACTATTATAATGATATACTGTAATAAAGGTTACTTGATGAAATAGATCATTCTTACCGTATATCTTAGTAACCTCAGTCGAGAACTTTTCACTTCATGGCTTCTCTTTAGCACCCTGGATTGCCAGCATCATTACTCGTGTGCCTTCAGACCATTATTATGACCATTATATCAGCCTCGATGTGTCATAAAGTTAGTTACAATAAATATAAAATATCCAAATGATGAATAAAAAAAAAACCTTTCAATTAAAAGTTTTTGGGGGTCTGAAGTTAAAGTTAGTGTGTCTGGTGAAGGGGAATTCGATCAACTAGTCTTCCAAAAAGATACCCGTGGTTTCTTAAATTCTTAGGTATGCCCACGGACTTCTTCTTAAACGTACTGCAATGATTTAAAAATCTTCTTTGAAGTCTTAATTGCAAGAAAATTGCATAAAGGTTTTGCGTACTTAAAGCCGGTTTTAGACCAGGGGTTGGAAACCTACGGACCATATCCGGCCAGTGGAGGGGTTTTGACTGGCCCGCGAGCAAATATTGGGATACTATGCTTGCTTTTTATATTTTTAAAGATTCTTTGTGTCTTTTAAAAAGATTCAAAAGATGCTTATTGAAATAAATGGCGACTACATTATGTTCTTTGATTGCTAGTTTGCATCCTTGGTTAAGCACAAACGATTTTCTAGTATGAGTTATTCATTGATTTGAGGCAAAATATCACTAGATGTATTTAAAGGGATCATTCCCATATTTCAAGCTTTTCACGGCATTTATCTGATATACAGTCCACTCCTTAATACGCGGCACGCAGGGGAGACAAGGTTGATTAGACTGTGTTTAACTCCATGTTCTTTTTTTAATGTCGTCCAAAATTACATCATGACTGCCTGTCCGTGTTTTCTGATTTCATCGGGTAAGATTTACGCAGAAAAAGTTATTTGTATTGTAGGGTGGGGGTATAAACATACCAGCCTCTTTTATGTCGTTAGCGGAGCGGAACCCTTGCCCTCGACGCACGAGACAATCAGAGTCGAACAATCTGACAAACTGAACTAATATTACTCGTATAACAGCTGTCAACACAAATCTGTCTAGACTCTTACCCTCCACCACTTGATCACCTTTCATTTTACCTTGTTAATGGGGGAGGGTGTCCGTCTTACCTTGGGTTAGATCAGCGTTTCCCAAACTGTGGGCGTGTTTTTTGATGGGCTGTGAAAAGTTATTAAACTATGATTTTATTAATTATACAAAAATATATATCACAAATGGAAAAGTGGACATTTTGTGTGATAATATCGACATTGAGTTGTGAAATCTGGATTACATTAAATTTGGGGAATAGAGCTTAATTTACATCGCACGTTCGAGAAATGCTACAGGGAGGTCAATAGATGAGCGCAAAACACCAGGTGATTACAATTACATAAGCTCGCGGTTATTGCATTAATCTACCATAGTCAGTTATCATTCTGTTTCCTATGTGTGTTCACCGGCTGATCCTTGAGCCAGACTACGAGTTGTACAGTGTAGCTTAACAAAGTAAATTATATAACCGCTAGTTCATGGAAACCTTTTTCACTACGTTAGTGAAATTCGTTCCATGGTCCCTACTTCTGGATAATAAATTACGTTAATGTTCATATCTTTCTTATTAACAACAGTTAAAATTCATTTTTCCCTTATAAAGTTAGGTGGGTCGCTACAAGCTGTGGTCATAAATAGTGGGTCGCGATTTTAAAAAGTTATATTTTTCTACATCGATACGTTCTAAATCCGTGGTTCTTAATTCTTTTTACTCCTTACCCAAACTTACCCCCTTATTTTGCCCCCTCTAATTTTTTGTAGTCAGTGGGTGCAAAAATCTCATGTAGTGCAATTTTCTTTCCTGCGACAAATGTATGTGCACACTTTTTAATTCAACATTAAGGATCAATATTTTTTCAATAAAATCTCAGTAAGCTATCTAAAGAATTTTAAATCTTTTGTGCGCACATTAATTTCCTTTGTGCGCTGGTTGCAAAACGTGTGTGCGCGTACACACGCAAAGCTTAGAGGGGACTATACCCCTCACTATAAAATAAACAAGCCTGAACGTCAAACCATAAATGCGCTATTTAAACACAAGTTCAGTTGAATGTTAAAAATAAACATCGCAATATGAGATATGTTAAAAAAATGTCATAGCTTCTTCTTAAAAAAACGAACGCAACCTTACGTCACAGTTTGATTTCGAGAATTGAGTTTTAAAAAAAGAACAAATATTCTTTTATTACTTCATTAAAAAGTTACATTCGATATGTCCGATAGTCAGTCAGTGACAGTGATGGCTGTTAGAGAAGCTCGCGCATCTAAACATAATTTAACTGTATATTATGTGGAAAATTCTTTGTAAAAAGAAAATTTAAAAAAAAACATACTGATATATGAACTTTAGGGCACTTGAATTGTGAAAAATTTAGAAACAAGAATGCAATTACCTCATCTCGTTTATACCTCACAAAGCTAATGAGTTAAGCTATGAAATCTGTAATAAAATTAGGAATTAATTAGGAATTAATTAGTTAAGCCTTAACACAACTCTGTTTTGAGCCACGGAATGCTTTTCATTCTTCACACCCAAATTCCAATTGTGAGGCTTGTGCTCCATGTTCAGAATCACTGTTCTAAATCGAATACCCTCCGACCGCTAAAGTACAGTGCTTCCCAAAAGTTTAAGACTAGCAATTGAAAAAGAAATGAATTTTTGCAATAAAATGCGTTAGATTGTATCAGGCTTTTCTCTGGGCCAGCTAGGCATTATTCATTTACTTTTTGTCTTTTGTCTTAATTCCACAATCGATTAGACATTGGACTGTGTACGTGAAGTTTTCTCGTAAAATGCTGAATACTTAGCTTCACGTCTTGGGCTGTAACTTTCTACGCCCAACAGATACAAATTGTGAACATACACCGTTGGAAAGCTGATAAAATTCTCTTTATATATAATGTGTATGTGTGTAAGGCACTTATAGTCAGTAGCCACACTGATGAGTCGTATAAACGACGAAACAGCGCTGTCTGTGGATTTGACAACATATATATATATATATCCTTCGTGAATTAAATCCATAGACGTTGGCCTATAAAGTATACTTGAAATTTCCTTGTAAAATACTGAAATACCTATAAATTAATTACCTTTTATGGTAAAATAAAGTGTATTTTTGAATTCTTCATCTATGAAAACCATGATTTAGTCCTTTAAATTACTCATATATGTCAACTGGCCCCCGGATTATATGCCACGCCGTGTACTGGCCGCCATCAAAAACAATGGATACATACCAAATATAATTTATAGATTGTGTGTATGTCAGTACTTATATCTTATGTAATTTGTAAAATAAATACAATACTTTAGTGGTTATACGATGTTTAAAAGCGTTGATTTCATGACTTTATTGAAAACTACTGGGTGGTCTTAAACTTTTAGGCAACACTCTAGGTAGTGTGAAAACAAGCATCACGTTTCCTGAGATCTCTTCTTACAAATGGCCGACGCCTTTAACAATTTGGTCATGGAAGTCTAATGGTTATGTAGGGCCCAAATAAATCTATATACATATTGCTATTTCCTCTTCCGATTCTTCACGCCATATTGTTTATTTACTCAGTGTGAGGGTATTAGAAAGTTAGAACCTTATAGTCAATAAAGGATAATGGTGCAGTACAATTGTTTTATGTAACCCCAACTTAATGTTCCAATAGGTGCAGTACAGTAGGGGTGCAACTGATTTATGTTAGGGCTGTCATTCTAATAAATAAAATAAAAAATAATCATCAATCGGAATAGAAGTTTGACCCTGCTGCAACAAGGTTTATCTTATTTGGACTATTTTTATTCTGTTTAATTTATTTATTTTCCCATTTGTATTTAGAGAGTCCTACTGTCTCCGACACATGACAGGCGTCCTCTAGCACTTGGCGTCCCAGGCGACTGTCCGTGTTGCTTGTACCCAGGGCCGACCCTGTTTATGAATTCATTTCATTTGATTCTTGTTTTCCGTTTGAAATCACTTCCTGGCAATAATTCTTATTTAAGTAATTAAAAAAGAACAAAAAAAGCTGTGTATTGGCTTCCGCCCCTAAATCCCTACCCTCAGACCCAGCGGTTTGGGTTATGCATTGGCGTAGGAGGATGGGGAGGAGTCAATTCTTTTCATTATCCTGTTTGACAAACCCCGTGTGTAATAATACCGGTCCGGGACTCGCATAAATTAGCCCGAATCCCCAACACTAACCCAATTCCACTGTGGTTAGAATGAAGTCACACCCTTTCATAATACATTTGTATATTTGCCCAGAGAAGAAAAATTGTGTGTG
>VCCN01006423.1:4070136-4083879 GCA_006491835.1 Architeuthis dux | reverse complement strand
AAATTGAATCACTTCCTTCTTAGCCCATGGCCTACACTTCCACAGAATTTCATTGAAATTCATAAAAAAGCTGCAATGTAGGGGAGATAACTGTGCATGATAAGCCCCAAAATTTAAATTTGAGATTCTTAAATGATATTCTGCTAAGTTTGGTTCAGGTAAGTCGAGTAGTTTTCTGAGTTATGAATTCTAGGACAAATTTCTACGACGCAGAGGAGATGACTGTATGGATCAGCCCCAAAATTTAAATTTTGAGATCCCTGCATGGTATTCTGTATTCCTGCCAATTTTGGTCAAGATCCACAGTTATGAATTTTAGGACAAATAGCTACGATAACTATTGATCGGCCACAAAATTTTAATTTGAGATTCATATATATATATATATATATATGTGTGTGTACAATAGGATAAAGGTTATCCGACATAATGATGCTAGGAAAAGACAATGTGGAGACTCAGAATAATTTGTAAGAAATTATTTGATACCTTAGCATGTTTCGACTTATTAAAGTCTTTTCAAAAGAGAAATGTTATCTCTGCATGGGTAGGTAATGTGCTTGTTGTGTATCTGGTGGTCTGTCTTGTGTGTGTCTTTGTGTTGCTAGATCTTTTATCAGCAGTTTGGCAGTGGACTTTAGTTGACCTTATGTACATTCCATGGCCTGAGTATTTGGGGGAAAATGTGTGTGTTTGTGTATGCTGGGGTAGGTAATGTGTTAATCAAAGTGTGGTGTATACAGAAGGTAGTAGTAATGCGGCAGGCAGATACAAAATACCTTGTCCCAAAGTATACATTGGTGAAACGTCCCGATTTCTCAATAAATGTATATATGAACATGGACGTGCCCTAATACTTGACAACTGTAATAACGCCCTTGTGATCCACTGCAACAAAACCAACCACAACTTCAACCTGAAACAAGCAAAAATTGTCAAACACGTCAATGACAAAATGACATACCAAATCATCGAAGCCACCTTCATTGCAACTACTGACACCATCACACAAAGACCTGGCTTCTACCATGTATAACCACACCTTGCACAACTCATATCCAGACAACATAAAATCTACATGAGAAGAAGAAAACATTTCCAGACCCAAACAGGCTAACACGACCCCCACACACAGAGACTCGTTCTTGCACCTCAAGCACACACACACACATAAACAGACTATACCAAAGTATTTGCAAACACACACACACACACACACAAACAGGCTAACATCTTCACATGATATTAACAACACACAAAATTACTACTACTTTCTATACACACCACACTCTGATCAACACATTACCTACCCCAGCCTACACACACGCACACATTTTCCCCAAAACACTCAGGCCATGGAATGTACATAAGGTCAACTAAAGTCCACCGCCAAACTGCTGATAAAAAATCTAGCAACACAAATACACACACACTCTCACACAAAGACAGAAAGACTTACCACCAAATACACAACACACGCACTACCTACCCTCATTCAGACAGAAACCCTGTCCATGCAGACATATCATTTCTCCGACTTCCTTTTGAAAACGACTTTAATAAGTCGAAATATGTTAAGGTATTAAATAATTGTCTTTTCCTAGCATCATATATATATATATTAAGTGGCAGCGCTAGGTCTGACTGCGCACCCCTGCAAATTTTTTAAGATTATTTTTTTACATTTTTCAGGGTTTCTCAGATATATTATGCCCCCATAGCTCTGTTGCCACACCCACAGTTTCAGGGTCAGCATGCCCCGCACCGCTCCTGATATATTCTTCCATTAAGTATTAAGTAAGATATATTTTTCCATTAAGTAAGATAATAGATTTTTACAATACAAATAAATCTGATAATGACAGGTACATGGATTGTGTACCAGTTCTGTAATCTTGTTGATATGAACTTGAATTTGATGGAAAATTTAGGAAAATCTTTCTTTTATTTTTCTGCAAGTTTGTTCGGTCATTTAATACAGTGATTCCCAAAATGTGCACCGCGACTCCCCAGGGCGCCATTGTTAGCTCTCAGGGACACCGAAGGATATTCAAAAATGTTGATAGTTTCAGGTAATTCAATCAGCTGACGCACGGTCACAATGAATAGGAAGCAACATCTAAGATTTGAGAAACTGTGTAAGTAAGTAATTATGATTATTAAAAGAGGAAACATTCAAATATACAATTTTTTTGAATTTAAATTACATGGTTTAGTTCATTATTTATTTTTATATCTATGACTAACCTAACTACATGAACATAAATGCAATTGTTCAGTATTTTCTGACTAAGGGCGCCGTCATTCAAAAAGGTTTGGGAACCACTGATTTAATACATTTTCAGCTAAAAATATCCCACCAGAAATACCTTGTTTTAGTTACCTAAACTCTACACAGCTTTTTTTGTAGCAGGGACCGCACTTCTTTTTAGGGACCGCACTACTTAACTTGTACTCATGATTGGTTAAATACATAAACAAAAATACAAGGGACCGCACTTCTTTTTGTGGACCGTATTACTTAACTTGTACCCTTGATTGTTTAAATACATAAACAAAAATGCAAGGGACCGCACTACTTAACGTGTACCCTTGATTGTTTAAATACATAAACAAAAATGCAAGGGACCGCACTACTTAACTTGTACCCTTGATTGTTTAAATACATAAACAAAAATGCAAGGGACCGCACTACTTAAATTGTACCCATGATTGTTTAAATAGATAAATAAAAATACAAGGGACCGCACTTCTTTTTAGGGACCGCACTACTTAACTTGTACCCATGATTGTTTAAATACATAAATAAAAAATACAACTCAGCATCTGTTTAATTCATTTTAGTAGTTTCTCCGCTCTTGAACGAGTCCTTTTTTTGTTGTTCAAGTAAACAAGAGAGTTAATGTAATAAAACGTAAGTATTTCTATAAGTCATTCATTCCTTTATATACATGTCCCCCCCCCCCTCTTCCCACCTGACAGCGACTCGGGCAATGCGAAATTAAATGCAAGAAGTTTATTTTTCGATCTGATGTCGCTGTTAAGCCAATCTTCTGAATCGATCGTAATTTTTTAAAAACGTCAGCAGCGAACTGACATCTCATTTCATTAACGTCAGATTTCATCAATTATTAAAGAAAATGGATTCAAATTCGTTCGTTGCTTTTTTTCTTTTTTATTTCTTCTGTTTTCTTGTGTTTTTTATTTCGCTTTTTCCTTCGGATAATTCATTTCTTTTTTTATTCCCAGCTGCATTTTCTTTCCCCTTTTTTTCTCATTTTCTTTCTTTTTCTTCAATATTTTCTATCTCTTATCTGTCCCTACTTTCTTTCTTTCTTTCTCTTATTCTTACTTATTTCTTTTTTTTCTCTCGTTCTTTCTTTTTTTTCAATAATTTTTCTCTATTTATTTCTTCCTATTTTTCTTCTTATTTCCGTATATATGCTCTGCTTCTTTTTCAGCCAGTTTCATTTAAAAAAAATTTCTTTCAGTCTTTTCCTCTTCCTTTGTGCTTGTGGATATAGGGAAATAAACAAGTTTTTTTTAAAAGTGCAGAGAAAGCTGAGGAAAGAAAGAAATATGAAAAAGAAAGAAACCTGAAGAAGAAGAAAGATAAAGAAAGAAAGAAACCTTGTAACGCACAAAACACGTCACGCTATTTTTTGTTTACCAGACAGCAGACACACATTTCATAATACATAACCCAAAACATGTCTGACCTAGAAAGCACCCACAGAGCGCATACCGCTGCCAACGCCTTTGCCAGGGGAAGTAATTGTGCATGGATCCGCCCCAAAATTTAATCGATTCTTCCGAAGCCCATAACACACTCTTCCACATAGAAATTCAAACTGAACTGTTGGAGATATTGTGTGGACTAACAATAACTTTTGGCGATATTATGTTGTGTGCACCTATAATTACGACGTGAGGGAAGTAATTGCACATGGATCCGCTCCAAAACTGAATCACCTCCCCCGTAGCCTCTTGTCCACCCTTCCACAAAGTTTCATAGAAAATAATTGAGAACGTTTGGAGATATCGTGTGGACAGACATACAATTTTGGCGAAATTATGAGGTTTGGACATATAACTACGACGTAGGGGAGGTAATTGTACATGAATCCGCTCAAATCTGTTTTTTCGTAGCATATTATCAACCCTTCCACAAAATATGATTGAAATTCATTGATAACTTTTGGAGATATCTTGCGGAAAGAAGAAAATAAATGGCGATATTATTAGTTTTGACATATAACTGCGACGTAGGGGAGGTAATTGTGCATTCTTCCGTAGCCAATTATACACATTTCCCTTGAAATGTCATAGAAATTCATTAAGAACTTTTGGAGATATCGTGTGGACAAACATGAACATTTCGTGATATTATGTGGTTTGGACATATAACTGCGATGAATCACTCCAAAATGCAATCAGTTCTCGCGGAGCCTATTGTCCACCATTCCACAAAATCTGATTGAAATTCATTGAGAACTTTGGGAGACATCGTGTGTACAGTCATGAGCGTATACATAAATGTATGGGGGAAGAGAAGAAAACAGAAAAATATATCCGTTCTTACCCCACTGCCAACAGCTTCCACAAAATTTCATTGAATTTCAGTACTTTCAGTACTTTCGCGAACAAACAAACCAATAAACAAACGAACAGACGCGACCAAATACATATACCTCTTTTCAACCTCGTTGACAGAGGTAAACAAAAACATATACCTCTTTTCAACTTCGTTGACAGAGGTAAATGAAATGGTATAAAAAGAATAAATACTATTGCGTACATAAATCAGGTTTTAGACTGTTTTTTAGTATAAAAACTTTTAGTATTTTTAATATTTTTAGTATTTTTTCTGTATATGAAGTGGAGTCGTGTATCGGTTTTCTATTGTTATTAAGTAAAAAAAAACTGATAATAGACTTTTAAAAAAATTAAAAAGTGTTGCAATAGTTTAAATATGTTACTAGTTTTTTTTACCTTCATCCTAATTTCAGTTGTTTTTTATACAACTTATTAATTCGGGCCACAATTGCAATGCCATGAATAACAGCGCAATCGGAAATATGAAAAACAACTAAAATTAGGATGAAGGTAACAACTAGTCAAATTTAATAAAAGGCGGTATGTTATGATACGTTATCCAATAATAATAGAGATTGATCTTCTTTGAAGTTTTAATTTTGGTTTTAATTGCAAGAAAATAAAGGCTAAACTTGCAAATTCGGATCTTAAATCGATTAGTGTAAATATTGAAAAGATTTATCTCCCTTTATGGTTAAATCTTTTCATTTTTTTCATTGATAGCTAAAAATGTTAAATACGCTCGAAAAATCATACGAAGGCTCCAGAAATGTTAAGTACGCCATGAAAATTAATACAAAGGCCTCCAAAAGTATAATTATACAACGTATTGATAAAAAATTAACACAATAATGAAAATAAATAAAAAGTATAATTATACAATGTATTGAACAGAAATTAACACAATAAGAGAGTAGCAACTAATATCAATTTATATGTGATATAAGCAGTGGAATTATACAATATTATGATATTAAAATAAAATTAATTAATAGGGTACTTAACATTTCAGGAGCCTTCGTATGATTTTTCGAGCGTACTTAACATTTTTAGCTATAAAGTTAGCTGGAAATGAAAAGAAAAATGAATAAATCTCGACACATAAATCTTTAGCCATGAAGGGAGATAACTTTTTGCAATATTTACGCTAGTCGATTTAAGATCCGGATCTGCGAGTTTAGCCGAAAACAATATAAAGTTAGTCGTAAAAAAATCAAAATTACTTAAAGCATATTAGACTGTTTTTAATGTAAATCTTTGTCATCCAAAAAGTTAACTTCGTCGATTACTCCATGAGTGGTGTCTGTAATGTTTATGTATGTATATGTTTTTAAGTCAATAAACACGGCGAATCGGAGGCTATCCAGCAGCCCCCATAAGCCCTGTTTCCGCTACCGGAAACGGGAGCCCGGATGTGGGAGCGAGAAGGCCCTCTCTTGACCAGGCAATCGCCCTGTAAGTGTCTTTGTTACTCTCCTCTTCTTTTCTCAAACACAGCTAAATACAGTTATGAACCAAACGCGTTCAAACTAAACACAGATAAACAGATAAGAACAAACGAACAACAAACAACAAAGACATAATAATAAGAGCAAACCCATCAAGACATAATACTGGCGACGAGGATAAGGAACGAATAAAGATTTTTTTTAAATAAAGTAACCCGTACAGAAATATAGAATTCGACGAAAATTAGTTAATTTAATAATTACTTAACTGGGTTTTACATCAAATTATCCGTTTGTTATTATAAGTAATTACTTAAAACATTAAAGGGGCAGTAATTTCAGGCACGGATCCAGGAGGATCTGGTAAAGCAAAATTTTAAAATATTTTTAGATATCTAGAGATTTTATAGATTAAAAAATAAACAAATAATCCCAAGTAAACTTCAAAAACATTGATGTTTAAGATTTGTTTTCTTTTTCACGTATTTCTTTGTAAAAATAAACTTTTCTCCGCTCAAATCTTTTTCCCATTAGGACTCCTGCCTTCCTCAAAATTCTGGATCCGCCCCTAAATCTTTACAAGTGAAATGTGACCACGAGAAAGATTATCATTTGCTGTTGTCCAGGTCCTTAATGAGGTAACAAACCAGACAAATCCAGCAAGTACAAATCAAATGGGACTAGCATTCCAAGGGAAATTATGAATCACCACCACCCATATATGCTGTTTTGGGGGTGATCAATTAAAAAGTTGGGCTGTGATCACTAAAAAATGTCTGAATTTTCAAAAAAAACAAGCAGGTACAAACTAGTGACCAATTTAACATAAGCTTACATTGAAAATTTAAGCCGAAACTAACACCCTAATTTGGACGGGAATTTTCAAAAAAACAAAAAAAATCATTTTCTCTACTCATTGAGGGGAGTGTGTGTACACAATTTCAAGTTTCTACTATGAACGGTTAGGGCTGAGCGAAGTCAGGATACATAGATACATATAAATGTGTGAACACATGAAGTTTCTACTATGAACGGTTAGGGCTTGGCGATGGATAGATAGATAACATTGAACCCCCCTCTAAACACAACAAAAAAGTATTTCCCCTACTCGTTGAGGGGAGTGTGTGTACATAATTTCAAGTTTTGACTATGAACGGTTAGGGCTGGGCAAAGTCTGGATACATAGATAGATACATATAAATGTGTGAACACATGAATAATCTAAACCTTTGGTAGCGGTGATTAATAAAAGAAATTTTTCAGTAAAGGGGAATAATTATTGAACTTTGCATTGAGAATTACCTCCCCTAGATCTCTCACATCTCAAATGTATAAGTTAACCCACGAGGCCAAATACAACACATGGTCTCTTTTAAAATGCACACTACTCTTTTTACATGATGGGTGTGTCCAGAAATTGTCTAGTTCCAGGCGTCAGTGAATAGTATTTTAATGGAGTTGGGAGATTTAGCTTAAAGTTCTTGATTTTATGATAAGGGCTTCCTTGAATCTAAAACTTTGTTTTAACGATCAATCAATGATTCAGTGTTCTACTCGTATTGTTTACGTACGAGTATTTGGCCTGTCTGTAGAAATATCAGTTCATCATCTATGCGTTTATACATTTCTGTATACAAAATAAAGGCTATTTGAATAACTACTAATTATTAAAGTAAGATGATTCCATATAAAAATATTAACAGAATAACACGCTCAAAATTACCCAGTTGATTTAGATAAAACGAAGTCGATTTTTATTAATCATAACTTTGTTTTTAAATATTTCAACCAACCCATTTAAAATCCATAGGGCACCAAGTGGAGAAACAAATTTACATAGAGCACGAAGCTATGTATTACCATAATCACTGTAGTACACAACGAAGAAAAACAAAGCTGTTTTTTTCTCCTCTGTGTAGAAAGCAGAAAGAATTCAAATGAACAGACCGAAATATATCGGTGCGCGCGGCGGACCGGCTTAGAAAGAAATTTCGCGCCTTAAACTTGGTCGGCCACATGTGTCGGTGGGATTTCGGGCTGGGCTGATGATAAACAAGAAAGGATTGACCCAGTGACCCATTTTGAAGTTTCTTATTTACTTCTTTTTCTGGGACAACGAATGTATTTCTTTTGACCTCGTCTCAAACAGCAGCCTGCTCGTTCGTTTGGTGTTGCTAGCAGCGGACGAGTGTGAAGGTCGTCGTTGCTCCGGTGGAAAAAAAAAAAGCACACGTGTGTGGGTGTCCGAGACGGCGGCGCATGGTGCCAGCAGATCCAACAACTGCGGGGGGCGCCGTAGCTCTGGGGCGGTATCAGACCTAACGTTTAAAACCTTTTACTTTTATGGGGGGCGTAAATCTAACAATTTGCACGGGGCGCATTCACACCTAGCGCCGCGACTGGTGTGTGTGTGTGTGTGTGGAGGTGGTGAGTGCGTGTGTGCATGCGTGCGTGGGTGTGCAGACTGGAAATAAAATCATTAAGTGCGTTCTAGGTACACGTTAACTAGAACCGTCCCTAAAAAGAAGTGCGGTCCCTCCTACAGCTAGTAGTATTGCTCTATTTTAGCATTTCTTACTATAGCATTGCTGACATTCCTGTTAGTGTTGTGCCACGTTAGGGTCAGGGGTAAGTATAGGGGTATATAATTCTGGACCACAGTCATTGGAGTATGAGATATGGAAACAAAGCAATATTACAAGCGCTGTTGAAGGGACCACACTTATTTCTAGGAACCACTCTAATTCTCAGGAGGGAGATTTCCTAAAAAAGAAAATTGTCAATTCTACAAGCTCTAAAACAGCTCTTTCAGTGTAGAGAAAACCGATCTCAACATAATATTAAACCAAGATAATCAACAAAATGCGGGAGACTTGGTAGGTCTGCAAATAGGAGGGACAACATTTTTACAGGCATATTTTTTTCAATGCGGGAGATCGTACAAATTCATTACATGCGGTGGGGGGGGAACAGCACTTGGCTTCATGATTCGGGTAGGTCTGACTACTTAACTTGTACTGCTTCTGCACTAAACCAATTTGATATCTCCAAAAGCTTTCAATGAAATGTTATGGAAGGGTGGACAGTACGTCACGGAAGAAGTGATTACATTTTTGGGCGGATCCATACACAATTACTTACCCTGACAATTGCGTTGGCAGAGTTATGCGCTCTCTGAGTTCTTTCTAGTTTATCTCATTTCTGTTGCTTTTTTATTATACTTGAAGCATTTGACTAGTTTTTCTTTCATCTTAATTCTGCTGCCTTTTCTTTATTTTCTGCACTGCTGACTTAAATATGATATATTTATTTATAGTAATATGTTTGTTATGTGGATGTAAGGTAATCCGACAGAATGGTAGAGGTAATTTGACAATGTGGAAATGAAAGATTGAGAAAAATGTGTTACGTCACAAACATTATTATTATCATGAAGATAAGCCTTTATGCATTTAGCCGTTGCAAGTGGCGCCATCAGATGTAGTATAAATAGTATTCAAATTCCTTAGATGAAACATAGTCAGTTATAATTAATTTTTTACCTCTGCCAACGAAGTAGGGGAGGTATATGTATTCGGTCGCGTCTTTCCGTCTGTATGCCTGCCTGTCTTTCCGTCTGTCTGTCTACACGATATCTCCGAAAATACCCAATAAATTTCAATAAAATTTCGTGGAAGGGCAGACAATGTGATAAGAAAGAAATGGGGCGGATCCAGGACTTTTTTTTTGATTGAGAGATATTTTTCCGGGTTTTTTTTTATGCATACGCTAATGTCTGTCCACACGATATATCCAAAATGACATCCCATACGTCGTAGTTAATATGTTCACACCACATAATATCGTCAAAATTTCATGTCTGCCCACACGATATCTCCAAAAGTTCTCAATGAATTTCAATGAGATTTTGTGGAAGTTGTGTGCAATAGGCTACGGAAGAAATGGTTACATTTTGTTGACAGATGTATTCGCCCTCTAAGTGATTTCTAGTTGTTTGTCTAGTGTCTCTTTTCATCTCAACTATTCCATAAAACGGCTGTAGAATGACGGTCTGAATAGCTGTGATAAAAAGCAACATAAATTAAGATACAATAAACTATGAAAATGGAGAAAAAAAACTTCAATTTCAGTGTTCTGGAAGTTATAAAATATTAAAATTCTAAAACTTCAAAATGTAGTTCCGTCTATGCCTTCTGATGTACATATTACGGAATATAAGAAATATTAGTAAAAAATTAATAATAATTACCTACAAGCATGTTTTATGTTTGTATTTTCCTTGTGGGTTATACACCCGAAGAAGGCTGTAGAATGAATCGGCCGAAACGTTGTGGCAACAGCATCAACAACACAAAGGAGTTCACTTGTCCGAACAAACCTTATTCTACTTCATATGGAACTAGAAAACACCCAGAGAGCGCATACCTCTGCCAACGCCATTGTCTGGGGAAGTAATTGTGCATGGATCCGCTCCAAAATTTAATCAATTCTTCCGTAACCCATTGTCCACCCTTCCACCAAATTTCTGGAGATATGTGGACAGACATGAACGTTTGTCGATATTATGTGGTGTGGACATATAACTACGACGTAGGGGAGGTAATTGTTCATGGATCCACACCAAGATTTAATCACTTCTTCCGTAGCCACACTTCCACAAAATCTCATTGAGAACTTTTGGAAATATCATGTGGACAGACATGAGCGTATACATAAATGTATGGGGAAAATGGAAAAATATCTCCCAATCAAGAAATAATTCCTGGATCCGCCCCAACTGTTCCATACCCCATTGTGAACCTAAATACATTGAAATTCATTGAGTACTTTTTGAGATATCTTTTTGACAGACAGACAGAAATGTGGAAATACGGAAAAACACATATATCTCTCCAACTTCGTTGACTAGGGTAAACAATGCATATACAACATGCTACCCAAAAGTTCGGGGAATAGGAACAGCACGCGGAACCGAACGTAGTACGGAGCAATTCCCTTGTCTCACAAGGGTACTACTTCGAAGGAGACGGTGGAAAGCAGATGTTGGGATATGTCATTTTTCTCACGGTTGAATTCCCCGAACTTTTGATTCGTACCTCATACACAAGGGTACGTACTTCTGTGCATATATTTCCCACTGTATCTTATGATGTCATGCAAATAAAGGAGTGGTTTGTTGTCCTGGAGCGGGTCGCCGTAACAGCTGAGTTTCAACCTACAATGAAAGTCAACCTTCATTAGAACAATAAATGATTTGAAACAGGTTATACGAGGTCTGTCCGGAAAGTATCCAGACAGTTAATATTAACGAAAAAGTCCGCTTTAGTCCGCTTCGAAGTACTCCTCTAGGGATCTCACACACTTATTATATAAAGCAACAATAGCCCTGTCAGTAATCACTTTTCCTGATTTTCAATGCACAGAGAGATTTATTTTAGATATCAAAACAACCTTTTTGTATGTTAAACTATACCTAATTACAAGATAGTTTCAGTTGCAAGTTGGCTGAAACCTTTTTGTTTATGGGGGCAAAACCCCCTCTGATGAAGTGATCATATATAGTGTCTCACCTAAAAAGTGGCCAAAAATGGAAAATATAAAATAATTAGAAATTAAAGTAGAAAGTTAAATAAAACATAGAATTAAAGAATAACATTCAATAAAATAAATAGATACAAAAAATTGATATTGACAAAAACATTTGATTTTAAAATTGTATTGTGCAGACCAAAAACAGGCTATTCTTTGGGGTGTGGTCTGCCTCACAACAGTTTCTGTCTTTGTTCAAGCACAAGTGTACTTTGCAAAGCTTGCAGACCACATTGGTGCGGATTATGTTGTCTTTGTGGCTACAATATTTGCATGTGGCTGACGGGTCCTCAGGTGATCATATATAGTCACTTACCTCATAAAGGGTTAATTACTTCGACAAGAATTCTAGAAACGCAACTATTTGCCAAATTAGCCGAGTTCAATAAATACTGATTAATATACACTTTTATTTGATAGAATACTTTAAGTGAGAAGACAATGTGTGACAAGACTGGCTACTGCAAGGTCAAACTCCACTCTTACTTCTATTCCGACTGAAGATGATTACTGCAACTTTTGAACTGTATAGGTAATAAATAAAATAAAAAATATTTTTTCTATATGTATTTATTAGAATGCAATAAGCCCATGCGTATCTGTATGATAAATGTTCGTTAATATCTAAGACTTGTCAATTTAGCTCAGTCAGTAAGACACCCGTTTAACGATCACCGGGTCGTGAGTTATAATCACGGTAGGGGAATTTGAATTTTACATGTCGGTTTACACCCCTAATTTTGGTGAGGATTGTTGTTTTTGTTATTGTTACGGTAGGAAAACAAAGTCAACTCCCGACTTTGTCCTGGAGTTTGCAATGAGATATACGAGGTGCGATCAAAAAGTTCCAAGACTGTCCCTGTTGCGAACAAATTAAGCACGGAACAGTCATGAAAGTTAGCAGGACGTGAGCAGGAAGTTAGCAGGACGTGAGCAGGAAGTGAGCAGGACGTGAGCAGGACGTGAGCAGTAATCGTTGTAAGTCAGCATGCCAAGTGGCATCAAACTGTAAACCATTGGAACTGGGTTACACGCATTTTTGTGACTGTCCAGGTGTTTGGAGTGGCACCCGCGCCTCAAAAGTGGTAGAACACCACTGGAGGATGAAGAGAGGTCAGGCCGACCCTCAACGAGCACTGAAAATGTCGATGACATTGGACGAATTGTGGGTCAGAATCGTCAGATCAACATCAATGAAGTTGCTAATATCGTCAACGTGTCATTTGGATCAGTTCAGGCAATCGTCAAGTCCATTTTGAACATGCATCGTGTCACTGCCAAGTTCGTGCCCAGATTTTGGGCCACACCCGTACTATCGTTACTCAACACCTCGCTCGACTTATTGCTCCATTGCCGTGGGCCTGCTTCAACATTTCAAGGGTCTCCGTTGCCCGATTTCCCGAGTTTGACACATAATTTGATGTTTGCTCTCTGCTCAAGTTTGAAGTCCATCCTGAAATCGTAAACGAGCACGTGGACGTGGTCACAAAAACGCGTGTTCACAGCTTGACGCCACTTGCCGTGCTTGACTCACGACGATTACTGCTCACTTCCTGCTCACTTCCTGCTCACTTCCTGCTTAACTTTCATGACTGTCCCGCGCTTAGTTTGATCGCACCTCGTATATTTATTTATCAACGAGTTTATTTAGGAGGTGTAGAGTGGCCGAATAGTAAACGGCTCCGAGATTGGAATCGATGAGCCGGGTTCAAACTCCGGCTTAGACAATTTCTTTTCACTTCGCACTAGTGCCCTTGGGAAAGGCATGAATCCACCCCCACACACACCAGTAGCGCAGACTGGGTTCTATAGCGAGCCATGGTTGGCAACCAGTGTAGGATACGGACAATTCTGATTCCAAACCAGCCTGAATAGGGATGAACTCTTGTCCCTGACACATCCACGATCAAATCATCTGTGGGGCCCCAACGACTCTGCACAGAGTTGCAATGTTCCCTCTAAATTTGTTTGTAGTCAGTGAATCTCATGTTGTGCGAATATTTTTCCTGTGATAAAAGTATGTGCGCACTTATGAATTCGTGAATCAATATTTTTTTTCAATAAAAACTCAGTAAACCATCTACAGAATTTGGAATATTTTGTGCACACA
>VCCN01006423.1:4051478-4068215 GCA_006491835.1 Architeuthis dux | reverse complement strand
CTAAGGGACCAATTTATCATAAACTTACATTGTAAATTGACCTCTCAAAACTTATTTGGGGGAGGGAGTTCAAAAAACAAAACAAAAATCTGTTTTTCCTAGACATAATAAGGAGTTCAAGATTTCAGCCCTGTAGATCCATTGGTGCGGCTTGTACACATGACACATAGATAGATAGATAGATAGATAGATAGATAGATAGATAGATAGATAAGTTTTTCTAAGACATGGAGTAAATGTTTAAAATTTCAGCCTTCTAGCTCCATTAGTGCGGCTTGTACACATGACACATAGATAGATAAATAGATAGATAGCCAGCCAGACAGACAGTCAGAATCACTTAAAAACTGAAGAAACCTATGTTGACAGTTTTGATCGATGGTTTCTAACATCTCCAGACCAGCTAAATTGATCTGACTGACTATTTACTCGACCCACTCATGAACAAAGGGAAGTAGGTGAAAATAGCTGCCAAACTTTGTTTCTAGGCAAACGTCGAATAGAATTAATAGTGAAAAGGGATAAACAAGAACGGATTAGACAGACCCGGGGCTGCCGAATTCGGCTGTTTCGTACAGAATGTGGTTCTTCCGTATCGAATTTGGCTCTTTCGTACCAAATTTGGTTCTTCCGTACCAGATTTGGCTCTTTCGTACCAAATTGTGTTCTTCCGTACCTGATTTGATTCTTTTGTGCCGAATTTGGTTATTTCATACTAAATTTGGTTCCTATATACCGAATTTGGATCTTTCGTACCTCATTTGGTTATATTGTACCGAATTTGGTTCTTGCATACCTACGTTGGTTCATTTCATGAGATTTGGTTCTTTTGATTGATGTTGTGAAAATTGGGTACTTTTCTTTAATTTTTCTAATTTAATTTAAAATCGCGATAAAATATGAAAATATTTAAAAACAATAATTTCTCATTAAATTTGCAAAAATAATCTATTCTAAAATGTTTTCGTGTTATGTGCGTGAGTGTGAAATGTCCAGCTTAAGACGAAGCAGAGTTGCCAATTTAGCTCTTTTGTAGCTAGATCTAGTTCCAAAAGTGCTAAATTGGCATGGTGAGTATATCTTTTAACCATTACTATATACTAGTTAATACCCGTGAAAAAATTCACAGATATATTTGAATTTCTATGAAACGCTTAAAAAAAAAATAGTGAATTTGTTTCGGTTGAAGAGTCCATAGCTTCAAAAAGTCCATAGTTTCAAATGTAGGAGCTATTTCTATCAGTGAAATTCTTACCCCTGATTGGAAGAGACCAGTTTTACGGACAGATAAACAAAAAGGTCACACTACTCATTATATAAGTACATTAACTTAGATCCGATGAGGATCGAACCCACTGACAACGGCCAGGACGATTAGCTTTCTGATCATTGCTATACGACGTGCGTTCTGATCTTCTTTTTTTCATATGATTATGTAGCCTAGTTTGGTATCAGACCGTCAATATTGGGAGATCTAACGAGGATCGAACCCACTAACAACTGCCAGCAAGATTAGCTCCATGATCATTGCTATACGACATGGGTCCTGGACCATTTAAAAAAATTATTTATTAACATAGCAGTTTTGGTAGATCATTTCTGACCACACGGACGCAGATGGCATTTCTCTGTGGACCAGTGGGATCAGGGTTCGCCCTGTGAACAAGTCGAGTGCTATTATGTCCTAGAGAATTTTTTTAAAGAAGTTCCTGTCCCATACATTCGCGTGTAAAGTTCTCCATATTAAACTGACCTTGTGTCACACCCTGTTCTCGTAGGGGTTCGGGTAAATAAGAGTTTGCTGATCATTGCTATACAACGTATGTCTAAATCCATTTTTTTCAATAAGATTTACTCGTTAATCCCAGTGGAACAAAAAAGATTCACGGATATATTTAGATTATGTTTTTTTTCTGTTTTAGAAAAAAATACTAAATTCGTTTACCGGGAAGAGCGCACAGTTTGAAACGGTGGGTGGGGAGTATTTTTATCAGTAAATTGTAACTAAAGTGGGAGAATCGAGAGTTACGGACAGCGAACCAAGAAAATCACACTGTTCATTATTAGAGTATATTTGCAAATCTATTAAAGAATTGAATTTTTTGTTGTGTATTTATCTATCTAATTAATTTATTTATTAAGTATTTTATTGTAGCTATACATGATAAATACAGGTATACTTTGATTAGTGCGGTTGATTCATTCAAAAAATTTCCGTACTGTTCAAAACCGCACTGTTCAAGATCTTATTGTTATTTAATGTGGGTTTTTTCCCAGCTGATACTTAGTTACATTAATTTGTACAGCAATACCTTAACAGTATTACATCAAAACCCACACTAATCAAAACTGCACTATTCAGTGTATTGCAGTATATATTTATTTGGTATATATTTGGTACTTTTCTTGCCAGATTTGGTTCTTTCTAGGTGGCCATTTTGATACTTTTATTGACCTGATGTTTATGCACTTCTAGGGAAATATTGAACTTTTTCTATCAGCTGCTTCTGCTGGCTGCAGTCTGCAGACGGCAGCAGCTGCTGCTGCTGCCGCTACTGTGCAATTAATCGTGGCATTTTGCCGATTGCATCATTGCAAGGTCTCTTGTACTTTTGATGTACGCATTTCGGTGAGTGCAACATTACATCAGGAATTTTGCCATCAGGAGGTGCGGGCGAAGCCGAACGGTTAGTGGCGTGGGAAAGGGAATCAGCGCAACGAGTTCAAACTCCGGCTGTGACAGTTAGCGTTTTGGGAAAGGCATGAATCCATCTTTTCTCACTCTCCCAGCTATGTGTAAATAGAAGGGGTGACTGGTCTCTTCAGTCTTGGTTGGCACCCAGTCTAGGAGAAGGATAACTTATACTTTTAGTGTACGCATCTTTGTGAGGGCAACACCAGGAATACCAGTAATGACCATGGAAATGTCTGAATAGAAATAGGTATTTACTAAGCATAACTTAGTTTTAGCAGGAGGTCACAAGTACGGGGCACCCAGTGAGGCTCGAACTCACAAGTAATGATCTGCAGTACAGTCTTTCTAACCATTACACCACGATAAAGCACCCTCAATTATTAGCATAACTTAGTGTGGCACAAGGCCACACGATTGGGGCACCCAGTGAGGATCGAACTCACCAAATGATCTGTGAGACAAGCGATGGGGCGCCAATGTCTGAGTAAAAATATGAATTTACATCCAGGAAGAAGAGAGGATTTTTAACAAAAGTTAAAGGGTATATTACACTAAAATTGTGAGACTAGTGATTTCGTGAAATCACTAGGTATTTTGTGAAATTTCCTAAACATTTAAGTAATCTCATGAAATCCTTATTTCACAATCAGTGTAGTAATGGTTAACAAGCTTGTGATGCTGAATATTACTACTGTAATGAGTTCGTTCCTCACTGGGTGCCCCACTACAGTGGCTTTGTGCCAAACTAAGCTAGACTATAGTGTATATACCAGTTCTTTGATTACTAATTGGCATTGTGGGTTAAGCACAAATGATCTTCTAGCATCCGTTATTCATTGATTTGAGGAAAAATATAACTAGATGTATTTAGATGGATAAATCCCATACTTCAAGCTTTTTGTATGGCATCTGTCCCATCGTCCATTCATTAATAAGTGATCCGGTCCCCAGAGGCAAAAAGGTTGCCGACTCCTGGTATATACACTGTAAATACCGAAGCAGAATATACTTGATATTTAGCACAGCACGTAAAAGATTGCAAATTAAGATTTTGCCGGTCCCAAGCCCGGGTAAGGAGGAGGTTTGGGCGTCGGGCTAGCAACTCCAACCCGCAAAACCTACTTACTAAACCGCAGCAGCACTACCCCCAGCGATTGCCCCAGAGATCAACCCTACCAGAAGGGTTCATGACGTATGCTGGTGAAAACCCATGGCAAGCTGTTCGCCGAGAAACCTTCTAACAAAGGCAATAACCAATGATGGGGACCTGGAACATGAGAACCCTGTTTGTGGTGGACTGGAATCCACGGGGGGAAGAGTAGAGTTGGGAGGTCAAAACGGACCCGGGGAAGAATCAGCCGAGGGTGAGGCAAAAGCGGCCGGACTGACATGGACCCGGCTGAGCGGAGATGCCAAGAACCGAGTCCGGTGTGGTCTGGTTGCGGCCCCATGATTCACAAGGAGTTTATATGATAAACAGCAACAATGACGTTATTATTCCAGATGAGCCACGACCATTACCCAAGTCCGTATTTGTGTATAATCATTGAGTAAATTTTATAAGACGGAGAGAGAGAGAGAGAGCGAGAGAGAAAGAGAGAGAGAGAGAGAAAGAGAGAGAGAGAGAAAGAGAGAGAGGGGGGTCTGTGTGTGTGCGTGAGTGAATAGCTAACTATTAATACAATTGAAAAAATCTTTGAGTGGGTGTGTGGATTTGTGTAAAATCATTGAGTACATTTTATAAGAGAGTGAAAGGAAGAGCGAGAGAGAGAGAGAGAGGGGGTGTATGTGTGTATGCGCGCGCACGCGCACGCGCTTGTGTGTTTGAGTGAATATCTAACTACAATTGAAGAAATCGTTGTGTGTGTTTATGCACCGCGATTACTCGACAACCGGTCATTGTACGAAGTTGACATTCGCCAGATATATTACTCAGCACACAAGGCAGTGCAGTGTTGAGTTTGAAGTTTTTTTTGGATCAGCGGTTCTCGAGATATCTAATAACAATAACAATAAAAAATACAGATTATAGATCTTTTTTTCATAGTTTCTCAAATTATCTCCCTTGACTTCCGCTCTTTAGAATTATCTAAATTTAAATATAAAATATCCAATTTGACTACATTGAAATAACCGAAATACTACGAAGCTGTAGTTTTCTACGGCGGGCGGAAAATTACATTACATAGCAGGCTGCTCCACACACCATAAAGTCCGACCCCTTCTAAACATGCGTCTTTGGAACGGGCACTGTCCTAATAAAGACAATGAGTGAATTTTATAATATACACAATTAGAAACACCTTATGAGACTTTATGAACGGATGCACTGATGTATAATTTTTAAAATGGATAACGCCTAGAAGCCACCCCACCTCTCCTACCATAAAACGCCCCACCTTCTTCTTACAAGCCAGGGGTCTCCAACCTACGGCCTGCGGGCCAAATCCGGCCCGCTACAAGATTTTATCCGACCCGCAGAAACTTGAAGTATTTATAAATAATGAAACTAATTATTCGACTTCGTTCTTTCCCAACCATGCAGTCGGAAAATTTACACGCGAAGTTGAGTAATTGATTATTTTATCATAGCATAATGTTTGGCATACAGTATCGACCATTGAAACTCTGTTGCCAAAAATATGATTAAGTTGTCGTCCAAAAATGAGTACAACCCTACGAAAAAGTATTTTTGGCAACAGAGTGTCGACAGTTTTAGGTGACGGAGAATTTAGCAGAGAATTCTCTGGCAACAGAGTGTCGACAGTTTTAGTTGACGGAGAATTTAGCAGAGAATTCTCTGGCAACAGAGTGTCGACAGAGAATTTAACAGAATTCATGAAAGAAAAACAGAAGTAAATACATAAATCATTTGCTTTGAATGAATTAAATTGTTTTGTTTCGCTTCATAAATGTTCAACAACTTGCAATGTCTACTTGACGTCAGCTGAATTCCAATTGGGACCAACGTCCCTATATTGTGCCTGAATTTTGTCTAACTCCAATCCAAGTCTGGAGTTGACTTTGTTTTTTAGCCGTAAAAAGAACCTCACCAAATTTAGGGGAGTAAACTCTTCACTGTTTGTCTTTCACATCACGTTAAACCGAACCGATATGAACATTTAAGAAAATAGAGTCCTTACAACGCTAGATTGGAATTTTCTTAAGTCAACTTAATATCCCATTCACCGTGCGGCGTATGTAAAGAAAATGTTATTGCATTTTCCCATTATTTTTTACGGGTACTCTGCTAGTATTACAATAAATAACGAACGTAATACAACATTTTTAAAAAATCAATTACTTAAATTTTATTCCTGAAATATTTTCAATAACATGCGTGTTTTTGTCAAACTCCAGTCCAAGTCTGGAGTTGACTTTGTTTGTTTGCCGTAAAAAGAACAAGAACAATCCTCACCAAATTTAGGGGAGTAAACTCTTCACTGTTTGTCTTTCCATTCATGTTAAACCAAACCGATATGTAAAATTAACATTCTCCTACCGTGATTTGAAATCAAGACCAACTTATTGGTAGTCGGCTCTAGTAAATACATACATTGATAAAATTAACATTTCCATACCGTGATTTGAAATCACGACCAAGTGATTTGTAGCCGACTCTCTTACCAACTGAGCTAAACTGACAAGTCTTATACGCCCGAATTCCAATCGGTACCACCTTCGCAAATTGGGGCCTGAATTTTGTCAAACTCCAGTCTTACATGACAAGTTTTACATATCTACGATATCTATCTTACAGATACGCAAGAGCTTATTTCATTCTAATAAATAAATACATTTATACTAAAAAAAATCTTTTTAAATTTAATATATATACAATACACACGTTGCAGTAATCATCTTCAGACGGAATAGAAGTGGGAGTGGAGTTTGACCCTGCAGTAGCCAGGCTTGTTATTCATTCATTTACAAAATTAATTGTTTTCGTAGGCCTGCGGAAATGTGTAAAAAATACGTTGTGTCTGTTATAAATGACCGGGTATAACAACCGGGTATAACAACCGGGTAGATGCCCTAGTTTCTTTCCCGCCACATTTACTCTCACCATCCTCCCGTACGGTCTTCCTCTGGCTAATTCTCTCCCCCTCCTCCCCAATGCGTAATGATGCAATCCTATAATGCAACCGACCTCACCCACTCTTCTAGCACCACCACCGTCTACCCCACATGCTTGTCTTCCTCTCTTCCTTGGGAAACACCCATTGTTACCAAATTAGCCATTTTCCGGTCAGATCTGACTGATTTTTTCTCCATTTTAGCCGATAAAAAATCTAGGATGGTCGAAAATCTGGCCCGTGAAAAAATGATTAGTAAATTTAATGAAATGTACAATTTTTTATTAACAATTTGTTCTGGAGTCTTAGTGAATAGTTATTTTATTTGGTAAGTGGTCTTTTAATGTGTAAATATAACATTTTTAGCTATGAAGTTAGTAGGAAATGGCAAAATTTAGCTGATTTTCCGGCCAGATCTGACTGAATTTTTTCTCCAATTGAGCCCATAAAGAATCTACGATAGCCGAAAACCTAGCCATTAAAAAAATGATAGTGTTAGCTGTAAATGGACAAATTTAGCGGATTTTAGCCATTTTTTCCAGCCAGACTGATTTTTTTCTCCAATTGAGCCGATAAAAAATCTACGATAGCCGAAAATTTGGCCATTAAAAAAAATAATAAAGTTAGCTGGAAATGGAAAATTTAGCGGATTTTAGCCATTTTTTTTCCAGCCAGACTGATTTTTTCTCCAATTGAGCCGATAAAGAATCTACAATAGCCGAAAAGCTGGCCATTTAAAAAATAATAAAATTAGCTGGAAATGGAAGTATTTAGCGGATTTTAGCCATTTTTAGAGACAGTTTTAGCTATCAATAACAAACTCTACTTGTCAACACTGGAAATACTAGTGGAGGCCAAGCCAACACAAACAGAAGGCCGATCCCAATTTGCTCTTTTTGCTCAGCTGAATATTTAAAACATGAAGGAGTGGCAAAAGAATTTGATTTCCAGTTGTTTCTTCATAGAAAACCTGCGTGGGTTGCTGCATATGAAATATCATTTTAACATATTGTTTTTTAATAAAACTATGGTAAATATTGGACGAAAGTCTGACCAATTTGAAGCAATAAGCTTTTTCCAACGATCCTCAATGTAGGAATTCACGGCAGGGTTGTCATTTTGGCCATTTTGGCCATTTTGGCCACATAAATTATATTGCTTTGATGAGGCTTGTACGCGTGATACATACGTAGCCAGCCAGCTAGACCAACTTGAAAACTGAAAAAAAACTATGTTAACAGTTTTGGTGGCAGTTTTGGTTGACGGTTACTATTACCGGTGGGTACACAGGGCCCGATTACACTATAAGGCCGAGTAGGCTTAAGCCTAGGGGCCCGTAGCTAACAGGGGACCGAGAAAATTCTGGGATATTCATATTTTTCTTAATTTTATTTTTGACAGGACCATAGCCGGATTAGCCTATAACAAGAAGGAGTTCAATCGTCCGAAGAACCATTTGAATATATATATATATATATATGTTTATAATTTGTTATTTATTATATATACAATACAAAAGTTGCAGTAATCATCTTCAGTCGGAATAGAATTTGAAGTGGAGTTTGACCCTGCAACAGCCAGACTTGTTATTCATTCATTTTAAAAAATGTGTAAAATATACGTTATAAAATTAACATACTGTGATTTGAAATCATGACCAAGTGATTGGTAGCCGGCTCTCTTACCAGCTAAACCAAACTTACAACAAAAGTTGCAGTAATCATCTTCAGTCAGAACAGAAGTAGGAGTGGAGTTCTTACAGCATCCAGGCTTGTTGATTTTGTGTAAGTGTGTTCAGTCGGTAAAGCCATCAGTTCTTTTTTCCCTGTTATCCATCATGGCCGCTTGATTTGCTGACTACCAGACGTTCTTTGGTCAGTTTGGCGTTGGAACTGAAATTAGCCTTAAGCGACAGAATTGATTTTTCTAGATTCAAACTATTCGCTGCGATTCAATCTGTGTTCTCTTTTTCTGTGTCTGTCTGTCGACCCCCCCTTCACCACCCACTCTCCATCTCTATCTCTCAGGTAGAACAAGGATCGATCTTAAGATCTATTCTCCTCACTTGATCATAATATTGATCTTTGATCGGTTTATTGTTTACTAAGTGAAGTAGAACAGATCCGAGTTATTTCGCTATTTTAAAGAGAGCTTTCTGCTGGTCTCGATGTTTTTTAGAAACCATCAACCAAAACTGTCAACATAGGTTTCTTCAGTTTTTAAGTGATTCTGTCTGTCTGTCTGGCTGGTTATGTATGTACTCTTGAGTACCGAATAATAGGGGGTGGAATTAGCGGGTAGGGGGTTGGAAAAAAATCTAATTAACGCGGTGGAAAGACCAGAGTTACCATTTTGGCAATTTTATGGCCACATTTAACAAATCTGGCCCTTTTAAAAAACATTTGGCCATTAACTTTGGGGGGCAGGGGGCGGCTTAATATAATTATACGATTACATTTTTCGTGTTATCTTTTATATTTTGATAGCATGCAGTAAATTTATAAAATGTAGTGTATATTTAGATCATTTTTAGAAACATTTAGATATTTTTGGATTTTTTAAATCTCAATTTTGGATATAAAAGTGTCAAATGTACAAACTACACCAATGGAGCTAGAAGGCTGAAAATGGAAACATTTACTCCTTATTATGTTCAGGAAGAAAAAAAACGATTTTTGTTTTTTTTTTTTTAAAAAACCCACCAAATAGGTTTTTGGGAGGTGAATTTACAATGTAATTCATGCTAAAGCGAGAAAAGTAACTTATTAATTGATCACCCCTTTTCCCAATTTTGTAATCGATCCCCAAGACTGTATGATGCTAAGAAACGTTGGTCACGTGACGGTTTCTATTGAGTGACCTAAGTCCTTTTGGTTCCGGACCCTTTACAAATCGTTCCCCCAGGAACGATGACGTTTTGGTTGTTATGACAGAAGAAAATGCTTTCAAAACAAAGCATTTTGTGTTACAATACTTGTCGTGCCATAGCCAATCAGATTCTGACAAACAAAAAACAACATTTCCGGACCAGGAATTAAGAAGAGAAGGGGGAGGAAATGATCGAGTCAGAAAAAAAGCCAGGTGTGTCACAACGTAAACAATATCATTGAAAAAATCACTCACTACATTTTATCTCACCAATCAGGAAGTTTAACCTCATTAGCCCAGACAAGGAGTGGAAATGGGAGAAGAGAAGTCAGTTGAACGCATATTTATATATAAATACTACTACTAAAGTATTAGATAACGAAATGATATAGAGAGTTATATTAGGCTTTATGACACCACTGGAAGAGTGATCGATAGGAATTAAAAAGTATTTGGCTGAATCTTTTGTGAATGGTCATTTCATAAGCTTCGTTTTATTTGTAGAAAGGTTTTTTTTTAAATGTAAAAAATACCCTTTTTTTACTGTTGAGTCCATATTTGGTATTAATTGCGCAATATGCAAATTGCAATTAATAAGTATTAACAATAAATAAATATGCATAAATGCAACCAAAAACAATGCAGTTGTTTAGCTTATTTATTATGCTATAAAATGATGTATAACATGATGGGTATACTTAAATCAACCCCAAGCTACATTTGTTTGAATAGGCCAGTGGTGAAAATAAACAGCCACCAAAGGGTTTTAAGGAAGAGATGTAGTTCGGGGGGCCAGCAGGGGCTACTGTGCACCCCCACCCCATGATTCTACATTTAGAATACCAAAATGTTCCTTAGGATGTCCCCAAGAAAAAGTTGGGAAGAACTTCCTCATTTGCATGAAACAAAATGGCCGCCAGCACACACCAAAAAAAGTGTATTTTTGAATTCCTCATGTCCGAAAACCATGATTTAGCCTTTTAAAGTACTCAGATATGTCAACTGGGAGACGAGATATGAAATTCTGTCTTTTTTCGGCCCTGTCGGCTGGGGCCTAGAATACGCCGACTGCACCCCCCTGCAGAGGGGTAAGACTCCCCCAAACAGGGGCCACCTGTTTTTGCACCAAAGTCGCAAGACTCTAGTTTTAAAAAAGAATAACTGTTTACCAAAGTCGCGAGACTCTAGTTAAGGAAAAATAACCTTTCACCAAAGTCGCAAGACTCTAGATAAGGAAGAAAAAAAACCTTTTACCAAAGTCGCAAGACACTATTTTGGTGATTTTAAACTGATTTCGGCATTAAATAACCCATCAGGGGTTGATATGCCGCTAAACAAATCAAGCAATCTGTCTTTTTGGGTGTGCTGGCGACCATTTTGTTTTATGCAAATGAGGTAGTTCTTCCCAACTTTTTTCTTGGGAACATCTTTTTTCTGAAAGAGGACATCCTAAGGAACATTTTGGTACCCTAAATGTAGAATCATGGAGGGGGTGCATGGTAGCCCCTGCTGGCCCCCAGGTTAATGAGCTTTTACCCAACGAACATGACAACACAAACATGTCAATTTCTTGCCAAGGCCCCAAAGAAACCATTGGATTCTTTTTTTCGGGGTTTATGATCACTTCCTTCAGTTGCAATCAAACGAATTAAGCAATTCTAATTGCCATTTCAGCATTCGTGCTACTGTTTATAGCATATATGTCTCGTTTTTGTCAAACTCCATTCCAAGTCTGGAGTTGACTTTGTTTTTCTACCGTAACAAGAATTCACCAAATTTAGGGAGTAAACTTTTCTTTGTTTCTCTTTGCTGTCACGTTAAACCAAACCGATATGTAAAATTAACATTCCCTACCGTTATTTGAAACCACGATCAACTGATTGGTATGCGGCTCTCTTACCGACTGAACCAAATTGAAAAGCCTTACGCATATCTACGAAAATTGATGTTAGAAATACGCAAGGGCTTATTTCATTCTAATAAATAAATACATTTATAAAATTAACATTTCCCTACTGTGATTTGAAATAACGACCAAGTGATTGGTAGCCGGCTCTCTTACCGACTGAGCCAAACTGACAAGTCTTACATATCTACGAGAATTTATCTTACCGATATGCAAGAGCTTATTTCATTCTAATAAATACAGTTATACTAAAATGTATATATATTTATAATTTGTTACAAAAGTTGCAGTAATCATGTTCAGTCGGAATAGGAGTGGATTGGAGTTTGACCATGCAACAACCAGACTTATTATTCATTCATTTCAAAAAATGAATTGTTTTCGTTGGCCTGCGAAAATGTGTAAACTATACGTTATAAAATGAACATACTGTGATTTGAAATCACGTCCAAGTGATTGGTAGCTCTTACCAACTGAACCAACCAAAAGTTGCATTAATCATCTTCAGTCAGAATAGAAGTAGGAGTGGAGTTCTTACAGCAGCCAGACTTGTTGAGTTTGTGTAAGTGTGTTCAGTCGGTAAAGCCATCAGCACTTCTTTCTAAAAGATACATAGTTTTATAATGTTTTATTTATTATTGTATATTCAATACAAACGTTGGTGTAATCATCTTCAGACGGAATAGAAGGAGTGGAGTTTGACCCTGCAGCAGTCAGGCTCGTTTTCCTTTCAGTTTCACGGTGATGCGCATATCCGTCTCCTTATGAACAATCATATTATCAAAATTGCAGAGGTAATGGGTATCTTATCTTGAGTCTAGCCTTTTTTAATGTTATATCTTTTTATTCTGAATATTGTCGCTTTTAAGTATAGTCATCTTTATTGGGATATTAAATTCATAGAAAAAAATAGCAATAAAATGCAATAACATTTTTTACATATGGCGACTGAGAAACAGTTAAGAAAACAGAGTCTTTACCAGCAAGTTGGATTTTTCTTCTATTAACTTAATATCCCGTTCACCGTATGTAAAAACATGTTATTGCATTTTATTTTTATTTTTATTCTATGAAATGAATGAATGACGGTTATTGTGAAGGTCGAGTTCCTTTTGCTCCCATTCATGCATAAACACCCTCATATCTTATCTTGAGTCTAGCCCTTTTTTAATGTTATATCTTTTTATTCTGAATATTGTCGCATTTTAAGTATAGTCATCATTATTGGGATATTAAATTCATAGAAAAAAAATAGCAATAAAATGCAATAACATTTTTTACATATGGCCTTACCACTAAGTTGGATTTTTCTTCTATTAACTTAATATCCCGTTCACCATATGTAAAAACATGTTATTGCATTTTATTTTTATTTTTATTCTATGAAATGAATGAATGACGGTTATTGTGAAGGTTGAGTTCTTTTTGCTCCCATTCAAGCATAAGCACCCCATTCCATTAATATTAAATGGCTGGATACTTTCCGGACAGAACTCGTATTTATCGATAATATTTTTGAGTCGGTGCCAATATAGCGACTGTGGTGTCAGACGCTCTGGTAATAAATGGTGAGGGTATTAATATTGTATCGTTTGTCCGAAAATCTTTCCGTCTAGACACCTGATCGACCTTTATTGAAATCGATATTTCCCCTGAAGAATCGATTCGATTCTGATGCCTATAAATAATTTGAATTGCCTTTCGCAAATCATTGTTGGTTGTCCCATCTCGCTGGTAAACCAAGTTACTCCTTTCTCCGACACCATCCGACGATAACTTTGCGGTCAGACAGCCTTTTCACCTACACCAGGTGATTCTATGAGAAACCAATCATGTGTTGAGTGCCACTCAATCTTGCTGGAAAGAAGATACGCTCGAACTCGATTCAGAGTGAGCACTTCATTGCACATTTTCCATGGGCATGGATTATTAGACAGCCTTTTCAGGTGGGTGGCCAGACAATTCGGTCTGTAAAATTTGATCTATTTAAAATAACATATAAGGGCGAATGTTCTCAGACTTTCTTATAAAAAATCTTCTTAGACGACAATTTGCTAACTTTTAAATTTTATATTTTAGTAAAACTAAATATTATTAATTCTAACCCTTTTAACTCTTAAATTCATAGACCGCTTGTAACCGCTTGTAATTGACAGTGGAACTCTTCAATGAATAGAATTAAAAATAATGGAGGTCTTTTGTGAATTGAATAGAAAAACAATTCACCTAATGGTCTAGTTCAGGGGGTCGGCAACCTTTTAGCCTCTGCGGACCAGATTGCATATCAATCAGTGGACGGTCGGCCAGATAAATTCCATACATTTTTATTACATGAATCAATGAATAACGAATACTAGAAAATCAGTTGTGCTTAACCAATGATGCCAATTAGTAATCAAAGAACTCAATTTAGTCGCGATTTATTTCAATCAAGGCATCTTTTGAATCTAATAAAAAGACACAAAGAATCTTTAAAGCATAAACAGTAAGCATATTATGTCAATATTTGCTCGGTCAATATCCCTTGGCGGACCGGATCCGGCCCGCGTGCCGTAGGTTGCCGACCCCTGGTCTAAGGAATATAATTTCCAATCGGGAGTTATTCCCTTGATAATGACATTAAATTTAACCTAACCCTAAACACTAAACCTAACTTATATCCCGTGTAGTTAAATTTAATAATTCAATTTAGTTTTAAATGGTCAAGTTTTCTGCTTTTATTTGAAAATGAAACTTTTGGAAAATAAATTCATAGATAAGGTTTTTAAAAAGTGAAAAACTGTGATCAGAGAAAATTTCAAAATCCGTGAAGAAAAAATGCCGTCCCCAGACAAACATAGTGCAGCGAAATCTAACGCGGAAATGTTTTGAATTTAACGCAGAAAAAGTCAACAATCGCCCATACAAAAATGGCGAGTTTACGCCGCTTCAATATATAATAACCAAAAATGTTTTAAAAAGCAAAATTGAGAAAAGATAGAAAGAAAAACATGAACAAGTAAAGCATATCTGCAATAAAGAATAAAGCAATAAATAAACAAGATGAGAAAAAAGAAGGAGGGGAGAAAAATGTGGAAGATGAAACCGAATTAGAAGTCTAATGAGAAATATTGAGAGAGTTGGAGTCCAGTAAACGGGAGAAAATGGTTACGCAGAAATGTGCAATTATTGCGTCTTTGTTTCCCTTGACAACCAAATTCGTCCAATGGCGTATATCGTCTGCTGCAAACAAAACTGAACACGTAACCATGGCAATTCGCGCGTATCAACTGTCTGCATTCCAAACCCAATTATTTCATTGTTCATCTTTTATTAGATGAATTATTGCAAATCATTATTATTACTTTTTGGTAACTATTTAATTTTTTAGTTGTTTTTTTAAGATCACAATTTAACCCAGGCCGTCAATCTAACATTAAAGATTAGATTTGGACTTCTGCGAGCCAGCAAAAAAGCTTTCGTTGCTGAGTTGGTAAAGCGGGTGGTGCGTTAAGCCTGGCTTCCCTCGACAAGAAGGAGGTGATTTCGAGTCTCACCGAGTGCTTATTCTTTGCTTCCGATCCGCTTCGTTTACTCACTGCCGTAGATACACAACCTGAGTTAAGTTGTGACGAAACACAAATAAAAAATTAAGATGCAAGTGAATAATAATGTCTGTGTTCCTGTTCAAAATTTCAGCGCCGAATCAATACTAACTAATAGCCTATGTTAAATGATTATTACATACTCATTAACTAAGAATTGTTAATTAATTGTTTTAGCTTCTTAAGTAGAAATACACATTAAACAAATATCACCAAGTATATGTTCAATTATTGGCAATAGATATAGCAGCGATTTTGCTCTTCATCATATCTTGTCGCGCCTCTGATGTATCCACAAGAGAACTGTATTATTTGCTTGCTTCAGGTCTTCGTCAGAGCATGGGGGCTCCAGTCAGCGACCACGGAGGATGTCACCTCCTTGTCCAGAAGCCGAGGGTTTATTCTTTTATTATTTGGGTGCAGCGTGTATTGTAGCAATTGGTCTCCAAATAGGATTAACAGGGATCACCACAAGAAGGTAACGATTTTTCTGTTATTGCTTGAGTTCGTGGGGGTAAGTAAATTGACCAAATACTTGTTCAACTATCTCTGTTTTCTGCCCAACAATGTCTTCAAGACAACTAGTGAGGGTGATGCAGGGTGGCTTGTGTTCATGCCTTCTGCAAGAGTATTAGTGTAAAAATAACATTTAAATAGAAATAGTTAACAACTGCCCGATATCGAAATTCGTTTAATGCAAAGATCTGATTAGATTTAGGGATTTAAAATAATCTTCCTAAGTGGAAAACGTTTTCAATGGACCAATCAGATTTAAATTTCTTAGTCCACTGTGAACGAAAATGTAAAAGTTAAATAACGGGCAGCAGTCTGCAAGGCTTTCATATTCTTTTCGGTCGCGTTTTTGCGATTGATATCATTTTAAGTGATTAGCTGAAAACCTATGGGAGGGATTTCAGCTAGTTCCTGTGGAAGGCCTAAATGGGGCCTTTAGCTCCAATAAGAACTCATGGATTTGAACTATGTATTTATTGAATCATACCATATTTGAAAATCATCATCATCCATGAACTCTTGGATCACATTTAATTTAAATATCTGATAAGGGGGTGGGGGATTTCAAAATAGGTGAATGATAGATAGATAGATAGATAGATAGATAGATAGATAGATAGATAGAAAACAGATCATTATTATCGATGTGAGCGTGAACGCAGACCCAATAACAATATTATCATTTGGGGGTGGGGGTTTCAAAAACTTACTTGATAAAACCATACAGGGAGGTCTCATTAGTACACACAGAAAAGTACTCCAAGCGTCGAAGACACCATCATCAAACATCGGCTCTGATGGACAGGCCATGTGCAACATATGATTGACACCAGACTTCCCCGCCAGATCCTCTACAGTGAACTTAGCACCGGCAAAAGTCCCCGTGGCTGCTCTCTGTGCCGTTACAAAGATCAACTCAGACAGACTGAGGAAGACCAACATCGACCCGGAAACCTGGGAAGAACAGGCGGGAGTACACAAATTATGGCGTCAAACCATCTCGACTGTTGCAGAAGTGTTTGAACAAGAACAGGATCTTTTGTCTTTTTCCAAAAGCCCAAAAGAAATGAAATATATGAAACAAGAAGAGAGCCG
>VCCN01006423.1:3805359-3816687 GCA_006491835.1 Architeuthis dux | reverse complement strand
TTTTTTTTTAACACTAAAAATAATATGCATAAATTCAAATTAATAAAAATAGACATTTAATATTCAAATTACAAAGATAACATGCCGGTAATGTAATTTATTTACTTTTTTTAGTTAAAAAAAAATAAATTTGTTGTTTTTGGATTTGTTTATATACAAAAAAAAACTAAATAACCTTATCTATATTTAAACAAATTTTTAAAAATGAAACATTTGTTTCACATCAAAACGTTATTGACTCCTGTTTTTATCCGGGAAGGTTTATTTATGTAAAATTTTAAGGAAATCTAATATTTTTCTTAAGACGAAGTATTTACTGATCTTTTAAGTTTTTTGTTTCCTACGACGAATTTGTTTACAACCTACCTTACTCCCCTCCCCGCCACTTTTATTTAAAACCGCTTCAAATCTAATTTATATAATATTTAATTACAAACTTAAATTTCTCTTTATTTTGAATGTAATCTTCTATTGTTAAAGTAACATTAAAAGAAAATATGTGTAAATATGTATATACAAGTATATATATATACATGTACACAACCGGTCTCCCCCCCTACCTTGTACACGCCAGCACCTTGCCACATGAGAAGCGGTCCAAAAGTGGGGGATCAATAGTGAAACAGTTATAAGTGAAGATTTAAAAGACGATAGGTCCCCCTCTTTTTGTATGTTAAATATGCCGGTCGGTACGTTATTCTGTCTCGTCTGTGTATAATACAGTTTAGTATTAAACATTATTTATTTTTAAAGATGTTTCAGGCAGTATTTTTTATTCATTTTCAGAATTTAACAATAATAAATATGAAAATAACCATTTATTATAAAGTGTTGTATTGTCTATGGCCTACACTGTAATAACTTAAAAAGGGAGTGAGGGTGGGCTCTCCATAGCATTTCGGCAAAACCTTGTAAAAAAAATAAATAAAAAATAAGAATAGATTTAAAAATAATTGAATTATAAATAGTCAAAACATTTAATTTGCCAATTTCTTTTTTTGTTGGTGTATGAATTCTGTTTTCGAGCGAGTATTTGCTGACAATGTATCCATTGTTTATTATTTATTGACTTCTCTAGGTCATATCAACAAAAATGAACCGGTCTAACCGTCTTCGTCTTGATGTGCTTATTATGAGAAATGAATTTACATTGTCATTGAGAGATCAATAAATACTATTTTTGTGAATGACACTCCTTGTAATTCTAACATTGATATTTATTCATTATTATTTACGTTTAAATGTCATTTTTTACTTTTGTTTCTTTTTAAAATTATTCGTAAATTCGTGTATATCATTTACTTTTACTTTGGTAAACACTAGCATTTTTTTTTTTTTTTGCTATTATTTTAAAATGGCTAAAAACAACCTGATGAATAGTAGATAAATTATAAATAAAATGTTTTTAAAAAAATATTTTTGGTTCAAAAATCTTTTAATGGGTTTTTTTCCTGGTGAGTATTTTTCAAATTATCCCTTCATAACGTATTGTGCCCCTAGAATAGCGGGGTAATTAAATGATGCAAGGAATTAAGGGCTTTAATAATCCCATTTGAACGATAGAACATGCGCCCTAAAAAGGCCACGTGTTCTCCTTTCGTTCCTAACGAGTAAAACTTTCTACTGACCATTTATTTACACTAGGTGAAATTGTTTTAATAGTTTTATTTTAAATTTTGCTTATAATGTTAGTGTGATTTGTAAAATAAAGTGTGCGTGTAGTGTGTTAGCTGGTTGTTAAATAATAAAGAATGATGTTTTATTGGTGTTTTTCCTAGACAATCCGTTCAATGCGCCCCATGTGCTCCTCTCCCTTACTTCCATCATGGCGACTGTGTAAACAATTAGCATTACAAGAGGGTCACACACGCATTGACTGCTGGTGGCCCTAAAGTCGGGGATCAGCATCAATCCACAACTTAATGACGCACCACCCTTAATACGCATTGACCACGGTACCCTGTGGTCAAGATGTACTCCTAACTATTTTAGCCAATCACTACCCTGTCGGCATTTATAAGAATCCGTTTACTCTTAATAATCAGACGTGTTAAATCAAAAAAGCCGACAGCCGCAGTAGACCCCGTCTTTTCGACCACGTTCGCTTCTCTCTTTTAAATGCGCCGTTTTCAATTTTTAAACTTATCCGTTTTCTTTTTATATTTTTATTTATCCATTTCTGCTTTTACCTTCATGGTTTTGTACTTATTACGGGGTTTGTCCTTGTTTTCTTTTTATATTTCTTCCTTCAGCAAATCTTGTATATTGATTGCGGTCTTTCGTGCATACTTACATATAGTCGCACGTGTATTTATCTATATCTCTCCCCCCCACACCTTTTTTTTCCCTCTATTATCAACTGTTCCGTTCATTGCCTTACTCCCAAAATACAATTAACCTCTTTATTTATTTTTTTATTAATAAAAAAATCAAGACTAGAAAAAAACACACAGCCAATTAATATCCAGATACAAAATTTAGTAGTATTCTATTTTAGTTCTTATTTGCACTTTTCGGTGTTTTTTTTTTTTTTTTTTTTTTTTTTTTAATGTAAATTTCAATTCTCTTTCTCAACACCTAAATTTAAATTGTTTTTCTTCATTGTTACAATTCTTAGCGTATAAATAACGGCACCTTTGCAATGTTCTCAGCTAACTAATATTTTCATATTTTAATTAAATTAATTAGTCCATTTTATTCCGGTATCAAGAGACGTGTGAGTGAGTGTAGATTATGCTGGGACGATGAAGCAGTATGTTTCTCATACACTTTTACAATATAATTAAAATTACTTGAGCAAGTCTTAGAAAGAAAGCAATACTGGGGGAAATAATATAGTAGATCCTTGTTTGTTTTTTTTATTTATTGCAAATACTTTGTCGGATGTGAAACAAGAATGCAAGCTATTTTGATAAATCACGTGATCTGTTTTCTATGCCGGCTTTCACAACACTCGCTAAGCATTTGCAAATAGATAAGCAACTTGTTCCATAATTACTTATTTATTGACATGGCACTTTTAAGATTAAAAGGGAGTCTGTCAGGAGGGGGACTGTCAAGAAAAATTAACTTGAAACGTTTCTTTATTTCGTATCGGTCTTCTAAAAATAAAAATGCGAGTCATTGGCACTTCATTTATTTTGTTTACTTTATTAGAAACTAAATTAAACTGCTTTTATTGTAAACACCGAAGCGATTTGGTATAGTTAAAAACAAAATTGTAATTGACATGTAATTACACTCATTTCTGTGTGTTAAGAGTGACAATACTTGGAGAGAAAAGCCCCAAGTCTCACATTTCTGGGAAATCACTTCCATTGCTTAGCAACAATAGTGTTTATCATTATTCCCACAGCTTTTTAATTAGATAAAAAATTATATTTTTAAATTTGTAATAATATTTAGTAAATATTATTTACTATCAATTATGACATGTGTATCCTGTTGCATACTGATTAGAGCAAAATGCAAGTAATGTGATTAGTTCGCTTGATTATGTAGTAGAATATACCCACATAAAAACCATTCATTGAGAACCAGCAACAACCTTAATCAAACAAATTAATTCATGGTGTAAATTTACATTTTCTCTAAAATCGTAAATTGATACTAACACTGATAGTGATCGGGTGGATGACTGACTGCTGGGTTGTTTTTGTTGTGGTTTCTCACATCCTGTTAGTAAGCATTTGTATATACAATACATAATGTGTATGTTTTGATTATGTATTCTGTCATTTAGTGGTATGATTCAGAATTTGTTTATATTTCATTTTTATGTGTCTTAACTAAAATCGATAACATTTTATAAGAAGTTTTCAGGATCAGTCGTGATTTCTTTCTCTTTTGTGTCTAATTTCTTTTAAGCCGCTAGCTTCCAATTATTTTGGAATTAATTCATTCGGAGAGTGACCACCACTCTCCGAATGAATTGTTAATTTGATATTTAATCATATTATATAATTCATAACTTGAAATATTTAATTATCCCCTTTGTTGTGTATCGACCTTAGTTTTCCTTTATAATATTTTGCCAAAAAAATGTTTACGAAAGCGGCTTATATTTTACACAACATTTTATCTAATGTTATTTATTTAATGTAAAAAAGTATACATAATGTATATACAGGCACGCATCGTGACACATCTAGTTTAAGTTTACACAAATTAAAATCTTAAGCATTTGGTGTTGTAATAATATAGTCCAGCTAGCATTTATGACAATCGTTCTTTTGCCAAAATTCATTTAAAATTGACTTTTGCCAATATTCTTGGTGCCATAGAAAAGCCAAATGTCATAGAATTAGAGTAAATATTATAAGCAAGGGAGAGAGAGCAAGTACTTTTATTCTATTGATGATGATGATGAGGAGGGTGCGTCAAGCAAGAACGTTGTTTGTTGTCAGCTGAACTCAACTGCTGAGGAGGAGAAAAGGGGAAGGAAGTTGTTGTCTTCCAAGCTGTTTTTGTATTTCTCTCTCTGTTGAGCTCTAATAAGCATTTTTAAACTTTCAAAATACTGCTTATTTGCACTATGAAATAAGAGTTAAAAAAAATGCAGCCTCAATTTAATATTATTAATGTTCCAACTCAAAATCTGTGACCATGAGTATTTTTCTTCTTTTGTATCTAAACGATACATGGCGAGATATTAGTAGTAGTTAGTACTGCAGAGAAAACCGGCTACTAGCCATTATTTTAGTCCCGACTTTGTTTCGCTTGACAATACATTAACCTTCATAAAAAACTAACATCCCTCTATTAATTTTATTCCTAAAAAAAACAAATCTGTCAACATAGGTTTCTTCAGTTTTTAAGCTGGTCTGGCTGGCTATGTATACGCATCGTAAAAGCCGCACCAATAGAGCTATAGGGCTGAAAAATCCAACATTTACTCTTTATTTATTATTTATTAACGTCATTTTTTAGTTATGTAAACCGGTTAGTCGTTTTACTGATGTGATAAGTATTTTAGTTATTAAAACAACAATAAAAACAAGGAAGCTAACTGACATATTTTAATCCGGCCGGCGAACTAAAAGGCAAATCCTGTTTTGTCCTATTTTAAGTTACTACAATTAACCATCAACTGTGGTGGTTAATTTAGTGCTGACAACAATACTAAAGCCGAATAGTACAAGTCGTCTTTAGTGCATTTTTGAACTCCTTCATTCGACTACTACTACTTTAGTAGTTGGAACAACTGCAGCATTTTCTCTGCTTTATTTTCTCTTTCCTTCTTAAGACCATCTTATAACATAATAACCGTAATTGTAAGTTATGATTTATGGCTAAAGATGGACAGGAAAGATAGTGTGAATAATAGATTTGAAATAAACTGTATTCACTCAGTCTTTTCAATGGCCGCCGGCTGTAAATATTTTTCTTTTTTTACCGCCGCCATCATCTTGTCTCGAGTGTGTGTGTGTGTATGGCTTGCCGGCTTCTACTTATGATAAAACTGTTATACTTACACATTATTCATTTTTTACCGATCATGATTGAATAAAAGAGAAAAAAAACCTTTGCATAATGTAGGGAAGGTGGTCCCGATTGTAAAGTTTGTTTCACGCACACTCTCACTAGATTTTCAAAACGGCGCAAAAAATAAAAACAATTTAATTTATTCAAAGCGATAACAATATAATTTATGTATTTACTTCTGTTTTTCTTTCATTAATTCTTATTTCTTTTTATTTGTACGCCGTTTTTAAGCGGGCTAGTGTATGAAACTTTACAATCGGGACCACTTTCCCTACATTGTACAAAAACCTAAATTCGATGAATTCCCATTATTATAATTAATAAAAATATTGAAATTTTAAGGATAAAATGAAAATTTCAATATTTTAATTTTGACTACTTTTTACCATCATCTTAATTTTTGTAGTTGTTTTTTAATAAATTTAAATAAATAAAAAAGTAGTCAAAATTAATAATATTAAGTTACAATACATCATTTAATAATAAAAATAAAGATAATACAATCTGCTGTTTTCGTAATTATTATGGCCTCCTTAAAAAAAAGTCGTGGCTCTATAAAATAAAACTGGTTTAAACATCAATAAAAACAATCAGTATTAATAATGAATTTATCATTTTAATACAAATTAAATTTTATTTTATATATTTCAGTGAATTTGTATCATAATCCCTACTCGCTTTTATCTTTATCCATTTTTTTCCCTTAAATTCTAATCAACAATTTCCAATAAAATTGATACTTCGACATGTGTGGGAATTTGTCGGTTTTCTCTAATATCTTTTATTTCTTCTTAATTTTATTTTTATTTTCAACCGCTATGTCTGCCTAATACAAAGAAAAATATCCAGATTATACACCTAAATGTAAGCTATTTATTTCTCCCAAAATTCTGTAGTTGTCAACTGACAATTGAATGAAAATAAATATTGCTGATGAAACCGGCCGGTAGACAACAACAACTCCTCGCCGGCCGGCCGGCCATTAGACCTTTTATCAGATGACCATCTCATTATCTTCTTAAAATTGACATTTCAACGACCCTTATAAATGACCTCTGCTTCAATATTATAAAGAAAATGAATTCCTTATTAAAGACTTATTTTTATTAATTATTTTTATATATTTGTTCATATCTATGCATTGTAAACAATTGATTCATTTATTGTATTTCATCAAAGAACTGCAATTGATTGAATCAGAGCAGCATGTGACTATGTAAATATATTGCAATGTAACAATATATAACGAAATTATAAAATATCCTTCAGAATTCCTCATTTAAAAAAAAAAACATTTAAATCTTAATCTTTTTGTTGCTAGAATAAACTGTTTTGCTTGTTCTTATATATGATAATTATAAAGGCATTTAATTAGTTAGGAACCTATATTTGCTCGGCGCCCGTGTGAACGACTGCTAAACGAGTGGCCTAAATCGTAAATGTAAATCTAGAAACAAACGCAGTGTGTTATATATATATGTATATGTATATATATATGGTGTGTGTGTTTTCTGGAGATATCTTTCAAACTAGTGTTTAATTTTACTGGCAATAAAGAAAATTATATTTTTTATTATTTACCTTGTTAATTAAGATAAATGTAAATATTATCTTAATTAAATTGTTGTTGAAAAATTGTTATTTCGAAAGGTTTTTTAATGTTTTCTTTTTTTAAAAATCTGTCTAATCATGATATGATAAATTAATGTGAGGTTGATGTTTTATGCTTATTGGTCTGAATAACTATAATTTTCATATTCTAATCTACAAAAGTTTTATTGTGCATATTGCATCCTCTAGCTGTTCATGTACTAGAAAATCACATAAGACATGCATTGAAAACGATTGTAAACAAGGTAAATAAAAGAATTGTCTATGTAATTGTTTACTCACATATTGTAAATAAATAAAGAGGCTTGAATGATTGAGAGAGAAGAAACTGACCTACATTCAGGCTTGTTTATGTTTATTTTGACTCAACCTAATTTATAATCCACATTTGCTCTTAACTCAATACAGTAGAGAATTCTGTTTTGTTTTTGTCTATTTTATTTAATTAGATTATTTTAGTCATGCACTTATTAATTTGTACTTTCTATAAAAAAATGTTATTTCTAAGTATTAAGTAGTGTAAAATTTTGGTAACCCACCCATGGTCGAATTCATGGGGCTCAGTGCATAACGTTTCTTGGGTGCTGTCTATTTTTGTATTTAGCTATTTTCAAACAAATCAAAACAAGAATGAAATATTCATAAAATTATGTTTAATTTAATGTAAAGTCCTTTATAGATCAATAATCTATTCGTGTGTAACAATAAATCCTCAAACAAGTTAAATGGAGACATTTTCCTTTTTTACCTGCAAAAAATATGAAAATATTTTTATAGATATTTTTTGGGGGTTCCCCTAAATTCTCTGGGGCCCGGTGTAGCTGCATTGTTTAAACTGTCTCCAGTATGGCTCTGACTCACCCCACCCTGTCAAATTCTGCCTTTTCCATGTCATTAATTTTGCAGGTGAAGGAATGAACTGTTTAAATTTAACATTCCAAAAGTATAGATGCCTGTCTATAGGCTTGAATTTGAACCATGTTTTGTCTAGTGAAGCTAACCTCTTTACCAAATAAGCCACAATCTCTATTTCTCAGTAAATAACTTGAGGCCGCCTATTTCCTAATTATACTATTATTCTGCCTGTTAGTATGTACATCCGTTACATTTTTTGTTCTCTTAGTATCTTTCATCCTTTCACTTTCCCTCCTTATCTTGCAATGTAATGAACAACAGTAAGAATGGAAGGGTGCTTATGCTTGAATGAGAGCAAAAAGGAGTCTACCTTCACTATAACTCATTCTTTCATTACTGTTCCCTCCACAAGTCTGAAGATCAAAAATAAGATATAGTAGAAATGTAGACGGAGAGTGACAGTAATCAATAATCTTATAGTAATGGAATACTAACAACAAATTAGTTTGATTTGCCTTTGCATGTTATTATAGTTAATAGGTACATTCCACAAGTTGTAAATTATATACTTTTATTGCAGAAGTATGTAGGTGAGAATAATGCTGATATCTTAGTTGTCAACACTCGTGGAATTTCTACGGATCCTGTTAGTGTATAATTATTCTGACATTTTATCTTTCATTTATGGATTTTTTGTTTTAAGTTCTAGTTAGGAAAAGGCTTGAAAACCTGGTTGGTGATATTAATTTATTTATAATCGTCTTAAATATTTAAAAATTAAGTTTTGTGAACTTATCAAAAGTAATTCCTGTTATTGAAATAGTTTTTCGGATGATTGAACTCCTTGTTGTTTGTGTTGTTAACACAAGGAGTTCAATCGTCCAAAAACCTCTTAGAATGTTAATGACCCTTCTCCAAAATAGACAGTATAATTACTGTTATGTTTACCACTTTACATTGGGCTCCGTAGTTTTATGATTTTTTAAAAATATGTTGCAAATTGTAACTAGATGTCTTCACAATTTTAAGTAACAAAATTTATTATTTGGATTTTATACTCTTTCAAAGAGAAATTTTTGAATATAATAACCTGAATGGTTGATAAACAATGCATTTTGCAAGTGATAAGAGATTATTTCACTGCTATTTTATGGAAGTAAATGATCTTTCAGTTTGGGATTATGCATAGTTATACGATACGACAACCTTCCGATAAGATGAGACCTATGAATTTCCCGGTTTTAGCTCAATGAGTCAGTTTTTGTATCTGGCGTATATGGACGACCACATTTTTGGGGGTCTTTTTTGGATGCTTCAAGTGTTGTCTTATCTGCCAAAATATACAGTAATTTTGACATTGTGAGCAATAGTGGATTGCGATGTTCAAGTCAATGTGATTGAGAATGTAACGCACTATCTACATTAAAAAGGGGAGATTTAGCTATGGTGTTGCGTGCTCTTAGTAGCTGCTTATCTCTGGATTTTGTTTGTATAGATCAGTGGTTCCCGATTCATTCCCCACTAGTATCCCCCCCCCCCTTCCATTTATTATTAAGCAAGAATTCTATCGTAACTGATATACACATCAATGTGATCTGTTCTTTTTTGCTACTAGTTCTTCGATTTGTGCATCTATTCGTGAGAGTGCATATCTTAAATCATTCTCAACTTGATAGATATATAGAAATGCAGAAAACCCTATCTCTTAACTGGACTTTTATTTTTACCTAATAGCCATATTCCCCCCCTTGTGGGAACCCCCACCCCCTCCCGGTTGGGAACCACTGGTATAGATGGATGGACTTGCATTGAATCAATCAAGTTGACATAAAGCCAATAAAGAGAACCAATGTTAGTAAATTTTTATACTAACCCAAATCCTAGAATGTTGAATGGAAAAAAAATTAGTATAAACACCAGGACTAATAAGTAAATATATTAGCATCTTGCTTTTGCTTACAGCCAAATCATGTTGGATACACTGGTTTTCGTGTGATTACTGAATTTAAACAACGCCAGCCTGGTCAGTACTAAGATGGGTGAGCACTTGGGAATACCAGATGCAGTAAGCGAGAATATTGGAGTAACACCACTTCGGGTGCTTGTTGCCTGGGCTGGTGTGGCTGATGCCGTAGCCAGCATAAGGGCACTAGCTAGCTATTAGCATCTTGGTCAATTGATCTAATCAACTGTTGTTTAAGACTTCATATTTGCTGCTGATTTTTGTAAAACTCCAGTCCAAGTTGGAGGTGACTTTGTTTCTCCTCCATAACAACAAGAACAATCCTCACAAATTTAGGGGAGTAAATTCTTCACAGTTTGTCTAACCCGTCCTGTTAAAGCAAACAGATATATAAAATTAACATTTCCCTACCGTGATTTGAAATCACGACCGAGTGATTGGTAGGCAGCTCTCTTACCATCTGAGCTAAACTGATGAGTCTTATATATCTATGAATTTATTTATTATATATACAATACAAAAGTTGCAGTAAACAGGAGTGGAGTTTGACCCTGCAGTGGCCAGGCTTGTTATAGATAATGTCTTTTGTATAGTAAAATGATTGACCAGTTAAAGTTTCTGGTTGTTATTGAATACATATGGTTATAAGTGAAGATTATTATTTTGGAAGGATCTAAAGTTTAAAATGACTGAGTGTTTTTATAAGCATTACTGCGAATCCAGTTGTATTTAAGATTCATACCTACAAAAGTTTGATATATGCAGGATAATTTAATCTTTAATCATCTTATGAAAATAGATTTTTGCTTACGCTCTTCCTAAACAAACCCACAGGGAAAGAAAAATGCTCTTCATGGGGGGAAAAGGGCTTAAATTGTTGTTCTTCCTAAACAGATTAAATTTTCAATTAATTCTGTCCACTTGTAGAATTGAACAGTTCGTATGGAAAGGGGTCAAAACAACCGTAGATAATCCTACAAAACATTTGTTGGAAGACAACCAAAACAAATTAAATGATTTGACTACTTACTAGCTAAAGGTAGGCATTTAAATTGACTAACTTTTACTGCCAGATTCACACTTCTAAATAACAATAAGATGTGCGACAAGCTACCTGTGTGATTGATATTACAGATAGTTGTGCCAATACAGTTAAAAACTACTTGAGCTTTTTTTTGTCTAATAAGCTGTTGTCAATTGCTATGGGACCCTGATCTTCATATTGTCTTGATTCAAAGATACATCCTAGGATGTGCTGGGACTCATCAGTGATGTTTCCATGGTTATCAGGTGTTTTGAGTCTTTCAACATGATACACCCTGGCTCAGGCAACTCGGCCAGGGTTGAATCATCTCTGACTTGTGTCCCATCATCAGCATTGGCCCACAGATCACTCTTCCTGATCTGAGGCCCTC
>VCCN01006423.1:3793574-3804262 GCA_006491835.1 Architeuthis dux | reverse complement strand
TTTTCTGTACCTGCCAAGAAAAGAATAATTACTTTCCACAATAGCATCTTTTGAAATAGTAAGAAAATGTGGTCATTTAGGGAGTGGCTCATAAGTGGCAAATCTAATGTAAATCAAGTGCTTGTTTAACAGGAATTTCCGCTAAGGTGGCCGATAGCTGCGTTTAATAAATAGCTGTACCTTATAAAGTACAAACCTGATGATGATACTTGTTTTTGTTTCGGCTTGAGAGCAAGGCAGCTCAGGACCTGTGGGATGCAGGGGTTCCATTGCACTCAGGGTCCCCTGGGTCCAAAAGTGGTCTGGGAACCAAATGAGCCAAAAACCGGATGACTAATAAAGAAAGAAAGAAACTTTGTGTCCCCTGATAAAATTCCTCGGAGGCCTTGATCAGCTGTTTAGTTTGCAACTTTTTCTTGTAGCCATCTTACAATTATATCAGTGTCTGAGAAATTCTTGATATTTTTTTATAAATAGAAAATATATTTTAGATTTTACTTCACTGAATCTTCAGGCGCTTAGTGACCATGGTTCCCCTGTACATGCTCATTAAAAACCATGTGCATCACTTGAGCCGTAGGGTTCATGCCTTCAAACAAATTACAATCTCTTTATTAAGAGCACATGTAATTTTAAATACGGACATGCGTGACTTGACATCCCGGTTATGTTCTGGAAGTAATGAAGGCAGCTCGACCTGGGCGTAAATCGAGCATTATAGGGTGAAGTAGGGGCCATGATACACTGTATATTTTTGGATCTTAGCCAATGAGATACACACACAACCATGTGGAACGTGATTCATGCTGGTGTCTCCTATGCTATCGAGACTAGAAAAATGTACAGTGTGTACAATGTGCTTTTTTTTCTTTTTTTTTTTTTTTCATTTTAAAATTGTTAGTAAACCTATATGGGGACCTGACGTATCTGCGATCAGACATTAGTTAGTTGGGCACGAGTTGGTGTATAAAATATTGAGTTATTTTCTAGTTGCAAAGACCGCTCAGTTTTGATTCTGAATTTTGCAAACATTTAAGGATATTGATTCTCACATCTAATGTACACTGCAATTGTATGGAAATACTTTGTATACAAGATGCATTTCAAATTAATGTCAAAGGGATATTTGAATAAATCAAGGACCATTGCCAAATTAACTTTTTTATAAGTTTTTATATTGCTTATCTCTTTATTTTGCTATACTATATATCATGGATTGAATTCTTATGAAATATTTCTATTTAAAAGACGCATTGATTATGGAAGAGTAAAATTTCATATTTTTGACAAGGAATAAATAAATTGCCAGACTTTTCTCGATCTGCTTCAATTAAGGCTTTGATTAGGCATTAAATTGATCTCCTCTATGTAAGGTATTCAGTGTTAGCCAATCAACAAGAGGTATTCAGTGTTAGCCAATCAACAAGAAGGCCAGAGCTCTTATTTTGATTGTACATATTTGTATGAAGCTGTTCTCAGTTTATGACAACTGACCTCAACACAATGTAAACAATATAAATGTTTTGGAGAAATTGCTTAACTCTGTGTTCCAGGATGGCTTTACTTATCTAATTTTGCAAGATGAGTGAACTTGCTTCATCATTGTCCTTTGTCCTAAATTCCTCTGCTATTTTGTGCTTTTTGTTTAGTGTTTCTACTTTTACTGAGAATTTTCACCAACTCTTTCTCAGCTTTTGTATATCTACTCATCAAAATGTATGTATTTGGCTTACTCTCTTTATTAGATTTATTTTTATAATATTCCCTCTCCCATACACAACCCTTCTTTCTTTGCTATAACATGGCTCAGGTTAAGGGGTTTTATGACAAAATATTTGCACCAACTTGCACTCACTGTTCAGAGATTGGGGGTTGGAGGTGCTTGGCTCCTTGAGGGAAACCTCTAACATTTAGTGAGATTTGTTATTGTATAATGTTAGTAGGTGAACTACTATTCATAAAGCTTTCAGGGGCCCAAGGTGCAATTTACAATCGTCCCATCCCACCCTTCAGCTATGCCCCTGGCACTGTTATTTTCCTTAACAAATCGTTCAAAATGTGTTGCAAACATTCAGTTAGCCTCTAAAGTGGCCTACGAGTATTAAGAAAGTTCAGCTCTTCTTGAATTATTTCATTATTTGCTGCCTAGAGTACTTGACCATTTCTGCTTATAACACTAGATTTAGCAAAATTTTCTTGAGAAAGGAGTGGCAAATCCAGGGCCTGGTGAGGCACAAGCATTTCTGAGTGCAAAGTATCAACTTCTATATTAATATAATAATAGTGTAAAAAAAGGGGGGGGTGACTGTTGTTTACTACCTAGCGAAGATAGTATGGTGTGCTAAAAGGGTTATAGCAGTTGAAAACAGGCTGTCTAAAGGACGAGTGTGTGTGTGTGCATCTTATAAAATTTCTCTTGGAGGCTCTGGGCAAATCTTGCATGCGACTTCTGGATCTGGAAAACCTTCTGTTGTAATTAGTTGGTCTTAGTTCATTCAAATCCGTTTTTATTCTTACATAATACTTAACAATAAAAACATTTATTAATCACTGCTACCCTCAACAGACCAGTTTAAACAATGTTGTTGGATTTAGGTTATTCATGTGTTCCGAAATTTTATGTGTCCAGACATCGCCCAGCCCTTACCGTTCATAGTAGAAACTTAAAATTTTGCGCACACACACTCCCTCAATGAGTAGGAAAATGTTTTTTTTTGTTGAAAATTCCCCAGCAAAATAGGTTTTTAGCGGGGTGGTCAATTTACAATGGAAGTTCCTGCTATATTGATCCCTTAGTTTGTGTCCAGCAGCATTATCACTTTTGTGAAAATTTTGACTTTTTAGTGATCACTGCCCACCACTACTGCTTAATTTACAAGGTAAAAAGAAGCATATATAGGTGGCGGTGATTCATAATTTCCCTTGGAATGCTAGTTCCAAATATTTTTTATTGCAATATTTCTGCTTGAAAGACAGAAAGAGTTTTTGTACCGAGGCAAGCCCGCTGTGTTTGTTTACTTAGGTCGACACCAGTCTTCTAAGTGACGTTTCTGTTAGAATTCTCAGGCGCTCACCATTTACGCTCTTAATAATCAGTTCCAGTGTTGCTAATCATGTTAACAAAACGAGTTTTTAATGTGCTAATATTTATAGCCGATCCTTATCACTTTTGTTGTTAGTGGTCATAAATATTTGCATTAGAGCAAATGAACCGAGCTTGAGAAGAAATTCACCAATGACAAATATTGTTTTGCCCTGCTTAGAGTAAAATCAAGGATTGTATGGATAAAATCAAATTAACTCTGGATCCTTAAACATTTCAATTATAGCTTTCTGCTTGTTTGAAATATGTAATCTGTCGAGTGTGTATGAAAGGGAAACTTGAGATTAACTCTTGCTAAATGACTTTTTGAAATATTAAGTAGTAACACATGCAAAAATATGGACTTGAAAGCTGCCGTCCTAGTATCGGATATCTTGTTTTGATATGGCTTGTTGATAAAACTTGTCTCTTGTTCACCAGGAAACTAAAATAGAACTGTTTTCAATGCTGTCCATTCATCTGTGGAAGTGGATTTTAACATGATGACAGTTGATAGTAATTCAATTAATATAGAATACAGTGCTTTTTAAAAGGTTGCCCAACAAGTCCGGCCTTGATCTATTCACAACAATTTAGACTTGGAATTGTTGCCATATTGCAATTTTAAGATACCTTCTTGTAGAATTACCTTTCATTGCACATTGCATAAACATTACCCTAGATTTAGATTCCTCAGTTTGAAATCCTGGGTCTGATTGGTCCTTCAGCTTGCGCATCTATCATCTTTAGCAAGTAGGATTTTACAGGGTTGGATTGCAACTCTAAAGCTGGAGAGCAGTTTTGCCAACTCAAAAAGTAACCAGAAAACGGCCAAAATGTTTTAGCCAAAAACGTTCTAATTTAGCACTTTTTGCACTGGCAAAACGAGAAATGCGCTAAATCTAGCACAAAACGCACTAAATTGGCAACACTGCTAGAGAGAGGAGTGGATTCTACTCCTGGTTTTGAATTCATAGTCCTTCTCCTAGACTGGTTGCCAACCAAGACTAGAGATAGTCTTTTAATTGGCTCATTCTTGTAATAACTGGTGTATCTTCAAGATCTCTTGTGACAGTGAGCTGCAAAGCAAAGAACATTTTTTTATGCTCAACTTAGAATCTTTCCCACTCTTCTAGATTTTTGGTAGGATGTGCACCGTGAAACAAATGCTCTTGTGACTACAATAGCACTATAATCTAGTTAGCTTTCCTGTTTTTCCTCTAAGAATTATATATGAGCAGAATAATAATAGTATAATATATAATCCCAATGTCTATACAAATAGGATTATTGGAAGAAATAGTTATTGTTTTGTATTGTACTACTTATTCTCTCCTCATATTGTTTAGTAAAGGCAGTAAGAAAACGTTGCTGAATGCCCAACGACTATTTAAAGATTAATAATGTAACTTTGAATATAACTGACAATCTTGACAAAATGGATTGTAATGTGCTGATGGAATGTAAAGTATTTTAGGGCATATATTGTGTTACAGCAGTGAATAAAGTTGCTAGGCCAAAAGGATCACTAAACTGTACACTTGTTTAGTTGTTGTTAATGACTATATTATTATTTTACTCTTTATATAACCTTTACTCAACATTGCCATAGCAGGGCATTTATATTTATTTTTAGAGAACACGCACACACATATTACTGACGGTCTGGAATTTAATCTAGAAAATTAAATCATGTCAACTCTTGTTGTCTGTTCTTTGTATTTACTAACAGTGTCATGCTTATTATTTATTTTTATTATTTGATGAAGTACTGTAATCCAATAGCATTATAATTTTTGACTACTTTTTACCTTCAACTTAATTAGAAACCGTCAACCAAAACTGTCAACAGGTTTCTTTCAGTTTTCAAATTGGTCTGGCTGGGTATTAGTGACGTACCAGAATATCAATCCGGTCGGATTTCCGGCGCTGGATTCACATGGCTGCAGTGATAATTTTTTGTGAATCCGGTGCCGGATATCCGATTGGATTGATATTCCGGCACATCACTACTGGCTATGTATCATGTATACAGGCCACACCAATTGAGCTAGAGGGCTGAAAGTTTAAACATTTACTCTTTGTGTCTAGAAAAGAACTGGGTTTTTTTTTTTTCTTTCTAATCACCCCCATCCCCACCCAATAGATTTTTAGTGGGAGTTTAATTTACAATGTAAGTTTATGCTAAATTGGTCCCTTAGTTTGTATTCGGCAGCAACCGTGCTTGTTTTTTTTGAAAATTCAGTCCATGCATCTCTATAAGACACTTTTCGGTCAGTCGGTCCAATATGTTAAATATCAATTTTCTCCGCTGTAATCATGTTGGGTTGATATGAAAATTGAACCATCCTCATCTTCCACTTCCTACTAGCAGAATGTTTAAAAATGAAACGAGTCATAATTGCTAATTATTGGGTATTGCTAAGCAGTCCCTTGCTAAAAAGTTTGTTACTAATTTTAGGTTGCTAGTAATTGAAGCAACCATATGGATGTAAGGATGGTGGACGCATAGTTGCACTTAGGTTCTTGTTCTTTTGTTAGGAAGGGTTATATAAAAAGAACCCTCTTGCTTGGTATATACTTTAGGTAAGAGGACTTCATATTACGTGTCTTGTAAAGATAAAAATCCTGTCTTTTCTCAATTGACTTGAAAGTTTTCTTGGTTTTGTTTAATACAAACAATTGTGGACATCTTACTGTTGTAAAACTTTCTGATGTGACTGATAGTTTCCATAGTGTCTCATTATTTTAACTGTTCTCATTTTGTAATTAAGTGCTAAGATGTCACTTAGAAATTTCCCAACTAAATTCTTCAGTTTCCCCTATTCATTAACCCTTTCAAGACTTGCCTATTATGGTGCCTAATGCCTGAATTAAAAGATCTGCGTGACATATATATCCTAGCAGTTGTAAAAAAAAAAACTTATATATATATATTTGTCAAATCCACATACAGCACTGTTTCGTCGTCTTACGACTCCTCAGTGTGGCTACTGACTATAAGTACCTTGGTGCCTCGAGCCAGGATTGAAACTGGACCTCTGGGCCAGCAGTCTGACGTCTTAACAATGCCAAGTCACCTCGGCGGATTTGTAGGCAATTTTAAATTCATATAAACTCATGTTTTTATCTGTTTACGAAAGCGCTCAATTCAAATTTCTCAGAGTATATAGCCTGCCAGATTTGAAAAAAAAAAATTTTTTTTTAAAGTAACTCGACCGCTGGTCAAGTTAGAGGGAAGTTTACTCACCCCCAAAATAATGTCTCTACCGAAATACTTATGCAAAGAAGATTGACTCATGCCTAAAAGAAAAGAATCTTATAAAGTGTAATGAACTATGATGACTTTGATCCCATTGTTTTACCTTTCCTCTTCCTCCAGGTGAACAAACTTTGCAAAGAAAAAACGGTTACATAAGGGGAGACATTAACAAAACATTGTCATCTTTGAAATTCGTACAGCAAAATCTTTGGGGATGTTTATTTTCGCCGAATCTGCCCCTGAAAACGATTCAGTTGAATATTTTAAAAATATAAAAATATAAAAAAATGTGATAAAAGATCTTATTTTTTTTCAACTCCACCAGCAGTCGAGAAAGCTGAGAAACTTACATGCCCGAGAGAGAGTTGACTCGACTGAGTTGAGTGGTCGAATTAAATCTTACACGCTGGATATATGTCCCAGGAGTCTCAAGGATTAAACCAGTTTATTTTACAACTGTTTATACATTTGTTTACGAAACAAAACTATTATTAAGCCAGCAGTAATACATGTTCAATTAAAATTGAATTGTATATGTCTGATACAAACTCATTTTTTTAATGCTAGAATGCAAGTAGCCTAATACACAAACACCTGAATTGGGATATTGATTAAAAATCAATGCAGTCATTATAACCCACCACTCCCACTCACTAATTGCTTAAAATGAGCTTATAAATTTAAAACAAGGTTTTAATATAACCATATAAGAATAATTCAAAGGTACAAACAAGAGCTCAACTTTCCTTTAAGTGGAGCTGAACTCGGCTGTACATTTTCATTCTGTTTCTAATTTGAAAATGTCCAAACAGATTTTCAATAAAAATCTTTATCTACAATTGAAGAAATCTGTGTGCGTTTACTGCGATTACTTGACAACTAGCCATTGTACAAAGTTGACATCCACTAGATGTATTAGTCTGCACACAAGGCTGTGCAATATAGTTTTGAAGTTTTTTGGTTCAGCGGTTCTTGAGAAATCTAAAGATAAATGGGATGTTGGCAGGTAAGGAACTTTTTTCAACTAAGATCAGCTTACGATATCATCAGGGACCTAACTCGTATGATAGTGCTATCAATAAATAACATCCTTAGCAAATGATAAATTAAAGAACAAATAAACATCTTATTTCTTCCTGTGTAAGGAACCACAACTACAGATTATTTATAATCATAAAAGACACAAATGTTCAGTACTTTTTCATAGTTTCTATAAATTATCACCCTTAACTTCTGCTCTTTCGAATTATCTAAATTTAGATATAAAATATTTAAATTGGCAACACTGAAGAGAAGTAACTGAAATATTTCGAAGTCGTAGTTTTGTACAACAGATGGAAAATTATTTAACATGACAATTATGGCATGCTGCTCCACATACCATAAAGTCTGGCCCCTTTCAAACATGCACCTTTGGAATGGGCACTGCCTTAGTTCTATTAAAAATTGATCATGGTGTAGTTTCAACCACACTGCACTTAGCTTCATTATAGTATAGATTATTATTGTCCGAGTTCTCTCATCTTTAAATAATACTATGGAAGTGTTTCTTTTTGCATGTTACTCAAGGCTACCCAATTTTCAAGCTTTAACATTACCAGGACCTTGTGTAGCACTGCAAAAAAAACTAGTAATTTTCATATGCTCATGACCATTTATTTTGCAAGTCTCCATAGCTCTGGTTTTGTTAATCATGAGAGAGTACTATTGAGCTAATAGGGGTCGATGGGACTATCCAAGGGGTCGATAAACGTCTGGAGGAGTGTATTGAATATTTGGTATGTTTTACATCTATTGACATATTCTTGTTTACTTTGTATTTTACTATTGATTTCTTGTTAATCTCCCAATTCTGATATATAATTTGTTGCGTGGATGTAAGGGAATCCAACAGAATGGTAGATATGATTAGATAATGTGGAAAAGAAAGATTGCATGTTACGTCTCAAACATGTTTATTATCATAAGATAAATCTTTATGCATTTCGTTGTTGTGAACGTCATCAGAAGAGATTTGAACATAGCAGAATGGGTGATCGCACGACTCTGCTATGTTCAAATCTATTCTGGTAATGTCGTTCACAACAACGAAATGCATAAAGATTTATCTTCATGATTGAGACGTAACACATTTTTCTCAATCTTTCTTTTCCACATTGTCTAATCATATCTACTATATATAATTATATACCTTGGATTTGGTACCTTTTTAGGATGTGGTATTGGTACATTTGATATCTTTCTTTTGGGGGTCGATGAGGGATCAAGGAATCCATGAAGGTCTAAAATGTTTGGTGACCCCTGACTTAGTGTGTTTTCTTAATTGGAAAAAAGAATTTTGTCAAAAATACTCTGATAAATTAAGATAAACTTCCATTAGTCAAAACTCTTAAATCTTTGTTCAAAATTGATTAGTTTTAGTCAATTCTATACTTTGTATGCCTTTATTACAAAGCCCTTTTGGTGTTTTGATGTGTAATGATTCCTTTTAACTGCTTGCTTTTCTAATATTTTGGGCGTGTTCCAAAAATGTTTCGGTTTGCAAACATACCCTACATGTATTAATTTATAAAATCTTTTTTTGAAAATTCTCACCCATGACTCTCCGCAAGATACTTTAAATGTTTGTTATTAGTTTGTTTTTTTCTCTCTCATATATCCTAAGTGCATTTTGTTGTATCACTAAGAATCTGGTGAATTGCCTAAACAGTGAAAAAAAAGGCTGACTTATAGAATTGCTGCTGTTTGCATTTGACTTCAATGCATACTGTTACTTCACACACACACACACACACACACACACAAGAAAAAAGGCCTTGTTTCCATTTTTGTCAACTCATTATTTTTAACTATTTATTCCCCCATGAAAGATTTCACGGATATGTTTGGATTTCAATGAGATGTTGTTTTTTGTTTTGTTTTTTTAAATAAATAAAATTCTGTCTGTAACTTAAGCCCTTAATGCATTTGGTATTTTTATCAGCAAAATTGTCCTCTTTAGGAGTCCATTGTTACGAACAGAGAAACAGAAGAAAAAAAATTACTGTTCATTATTATTATTTTCAATTTGAATATTTCACTTTCAGCTTCTGCTTATTTTTAAACATGTAAACAAACAACTTTACATAATTCTTGCTGTGTTTTCTTCACTGCCCTCTTTTTTTTCTGTAGATTTGATGTGCAGTTAACCTTTTAATACATTCATAGCTTTCAGACCTCACTTAGTTGTAGTAGAAATGGAAGCCATTGACATTAAACTTCATTACAGTGTAATGTGTAGAATGAGATGTTTCTAAGCAATGAAGTATTGTAAAAGGAATGTTTTTAACTTTTTCATTTTGCCCTTTTTTTGTAGCTTATCATTTGGGATTTGCTATTCACTACTCTCTCCACCATACTTTGTTCTGTATCAACATGTTTTTTTAAGTTAATCCCCATGAAAAAATTCAGATGTATTTGAATTTCTATGAGATATTTTAGAAAAGAAACTACTTTCAGTTGAATAATTCATTGTTTCAAATGGTGGGTAGGAGATATTTTTATCAGCAAAATTATCTTCAAGTGGAAGAGTTCATTGTTACTGAGAAACAGAAAAAAAATCACTGTTCATTATATAAGTAGATTTGGTAATCCTTGCTTATTCTGTACTAAAATACAGTAGCATAAAAATTGTCAAGCCATGGCTAAAAATGGCTAGGCTTTCTATTTTCGGCCAACTTTATAGCTAAAAATTTGATGTGCACTTCAAATAACATTGTTTTTGTTTTCGCTATAAGACACCGTTCTTCAAACCAAGATATCGTTCTCAAAATAGCGCGAAAAAATATATGGCATTTAGTATCATAATAGCCTTGATATTTGATCAAGACGTTGTTTAAAAATAAAAGTAAAAAAAATCAAATTAATGGGTTTTATTTTCATTGTGGTAACATCTGATCAATATGTTATATAATTATACTTTTTGGAGCCTTTTGTATGAATTTTCGAGCATGCATAACATTTTTAGCTATGTTAGCTAAAAATGAAAAGTCTAGCCATTTTTAGCCATCCAGGGGGATAACTTTTGGCAATCTTTATGCTATCATATTTTAATACTGAATAATCAAGGATTACCAGAGATTTTCTTTGTTTTTTTTTTTTTGTTTTTTTTTTTGTTTTAATTCTTTTTTATAGGTTCATGTTAAGCTGCTGTTAATTTCCTTTCTGTTGCTGTGTGTCGCGCAAGATAGCGTTCCTGGTTGTACTAGATGCAACATCAATTCTGCCTGCTGGTTAAAACATTTGATCCTCTTCATGTCGCCTGCACTTTTATTCATAGATATTAAAATCTTTTAGTATTTTTTT
>VCCN01006423.1:3749729-3785495 GCA_006491835.1 Architeuthis dux | reverse complement strand
TCATTCATTATTCATTTCCGAAATTTAACTTTACTAAATTTATTACAAAAAATATTTGAAAAAGAGCACTAAGCGAATCGATACCTAAATGGGGTAACGCTAAGCAGAGTATTACTCTATTTGCTAATAATGTTTACAAGCTTGATTTTATTCAATTGTTTTTCATGTGTGCAGCTGAATTTTGTCAATTTCTGCTTGCATGAATTGATACAATTATCAACAGCTTTCCAGTTTTAATACGCCAGCTGGTCTTCAGTTTCTAAATTGTGGCTGTTAAAAGGATAAAAAAAGGGTATTGGATTTTCAAAATTTTATTTTAGATGCATCCACGCATCTCTAGAAGACACTTTTTGGTCAGTCGGTCCCTAATATATTAAATATCAATTTTCTCAGCTGTATCATGTTGGATTGGTATGAACCTTGGTCCAGACCTTCGGGTGAACCATCTTCCTCTTCTTACTACTACCACAGATGGTGACGCATCGTTCAACTTGTAGTTCTTGTTAAAGCCATTTATCAGAAAAGTCAAGGAAGAAACGCACATTCAGTTTTAATGAGATTTTATGTGCATTTGTCGCAATTTAAAATTTTTTTTTTCAGTTTTATGAAAGCAAAGACTTATGTCTAGAAGAACTTACAATGTAAGTTTATGCTAAATTCGTCCCTAGTTTGAGTCCGGCAGCATTCTCGCTTTTTTTAAAATCCAAACATTTTTAGTGATCACCGCCCAACAAAATGCGATATAAGTAATTTATTCATTGATAATCACTTTTTTTCCAAATTTTTAATTGATCACCCCCAACACATCATGCTGCCAAAAGAAGTTATGTGACAGTTTCTATTGAGTGACTAACCAGACCTAGTTCTATCTCTTGAAATCCTTCCAATACCACTGTCTTATCTTTGCTTGCATTGTCTGTTTCATTACTTTGTATTGTGATTTTTTAAAACTTGGTATTCTACATAATTTTGAAGAGTATGGGGGAGTGGTCAAGTAAAGACGCAAAACATCTTCCAGCAAGTCAGAAAAAAAATTTGGCTTGAATCTTTTGGTTGGCAAGTACTGTATAAGACAGGAATTTAATTTATTAAAAAATCTATCCAAATATTACACTGCGTCCAATGTGCTGGTATTATGACTAGAGGGCTTGGATGAGTTGCGGTGAGCCATCGTCCTCTGATTACCCTCATAAACTATTCGTCCTATAGTTGGGCATATACAGTGAACTCCTTGTATTATCTGTCAGTTGCAACTGTGTAACACGTTTTCCTTGTAAACTTCAAATTTCGTTAGCATGCCATGCCATGCTTATTTATAGTGTTGGGAATCGAACTGCCATCTACATATTATCATTTCATATTTTAGGCAGTTATTTACATAAGCTTCTTCTAATGTCCAAACTATCAAGCTTTTCATCCTAATTATATCTCCCATTTCCAGCTCAATATTAGGTGAATCTTAATAATTGATGATGGTTTGAGAAAAAATATACTGGCTATTTTCAAGTATATTTTAAAATTCAGTCTGTAATTGTTTGGGAGTAACCTCATTGATCGGATTCAATGGACAATCCACATAAACTAATGCATTATTTAGAACCTTATGAAAAGATAAACTCAGCTACAAAAAGCAAGCACAAAGGTAACATAAACAGCTGGTCTGTATCATGGGTTCTTGCTAGTGCAACGTGGGAAAGTGATATACCTTATGAGATTGTAATAAAATAATACAAACATTGAATAACTTTCTACTCTTAATAGCCTCAAGCTTCTGTATGGGAAATAGGATAAAATTTGTTTTATATTGTTTTTATATATCAGAATACTCGATACCTATGGTAGAGCGGATATCTAAATGATTTTTTTTTATTGATCCACAACAAATTGTACAACTAGATTTTTCAAGCGGATATCAATTAAGCAATTTATACTAAAATGTTCTTCGTTTTTTTTTTCCTTGTTCTTTTCTCCTTCTGTTGGTCCCTTGTTTAATTTGTAGATGTGTTTTAGGGCGTGTCTTGTTTTGTGGTGTTTTTGTTATCACTGCTAATTCCTTTGATCTAGTTTATGGCTCTGTATTTTATCTGTCATGGGTGCCTTTCTAAGTTGTCATCTATTCGTTTTTATTTTTACTATCAAATTATCATCTATTTATTTTCACTATCAAATTATCATCTATTCATTTTTATTTTCACTATCAAATTATTGAAGAATCGGGTGATTCCAGTTTGAACTGCAGTAAACCCTCGCTATAACAAATTTCTGCTTTATTGAACTCGTTGAGCAATCTGAACAGACTTCTTATTTACCGAACACGTGAACTATATAAATGCAGCGGACATGTGGACCATATAAATGTGGTGGACATGTGGACCATAATGAACTTTCTTATTTATTTAACAATGTTTGATACGAGAACTAATCCTGTCACGTTCGTGCATGGTTATAGTGTAGTCTCCCTTGATACTCGTTTGCATCAACGTTTTTTGTTCTGTGCTTACTGGGTTGTGTTTTTTGTGTGCATTTCTGCCATGGCTTCAGGGAAGTACTAGAGGAATATATTGTCTATATATTAAGCTGGAAGTTATTGAGGAATACATGCGTGGCAAGAGCCAGGTTAAGCTCATGGAAAAGTATTTGTCTCAAATATATTTCATTTGATATCTTATAGAACTGTACATACATAATATTAGTCATTTGCATGAAGAGGTAAGGTCGAGAATGAAGGCCAACTGAACTGCCTTTGGATTTACTGAATGATGTTTGTTAAATACAGTGAACTACCAAACTCACTTCTTATTTAGCGAATAGGGGCCACCATCGGGTATAACAAACTTCAACCTTTAACAACCCCCAATTTGTTATAGTGAGGGTTTACTGTATTAAGTTGTATGTCAGGCTTCTATTGCATAAAGAGCATAAGGTTTTAGGTTTGTTATTTATTTGAATGATAATAATTAATTACCGTTCTCTTTTTGAAAGATTTCACTTTTAGTAAAGTCTTTCAATTTCACTATCTCCAGGATCGGGATGTTGAAAATGGCCTAAACAGCCAAAACATGTACATCCATCAGAAGGCATACATCAATCCAGTACACAAGGCGGAACTATGTTCATTAGAATTTTAAAACTTTAACGTTTTTTTTTGTTTTTTTAATTTTATTTTTGAAGTGTTAGAATGTTAATATTTTATAACATCTAGAACACTGATATTCATAGTTTATTGTATCTCAATTGTAAAAATAATTTTCCACTTGCTTCAGTTATTAAACATCTGTGGTTATTGAAATGTCATTGAATTTTTATTAAACCGAGCCTGAAATTGAATTATATTTCCTTGTATGTTTTATATCTTTAATAATATTTAATCCATGAAATACAAGCTGTACATTTGATTAAGTTACTGCACAGCTGTGAATGAATTAGAAATCTTTTTCTTTTTTTTTCTTTTCTTTTTAAACCAATAAATCTTAACCCATTAACTGCGGTGGGAGCAGCTCCATTGACATGCTCTAAATGTGGCGGGAACGTTGATTATACACAGTGTAAAATAAGCTGAACGGTTAGTTTTTTGTTTTTTTTCCTGTAAACAATAGACCCTTCCTTGAAGTTACAGATGACATTTTCTGCTTGTTTCTGTTTCTCTATCTGGAACTTCAAGTGGAAGGGTCCATTGTTTGAATAATGGAAATTTGCATCATTTGCATTTGAGCCATAGAACTGCAATGACTGAAATCTCAGTCATCTGCAGCTAATGGTTTAATTTTTTTTAAAGGTTTTTGTTATTGTCTCTCTAATTGTCATTTGTTCATATCAAAACTTGGAGCTAATTGTAAATGTATCTTTATCAGACAAGGAACATGTTTCTAAGTTTGTCATTTTTAGCTTATAGAAGAGAAAGACGGTGACCAAGCCTTTCTTTTTTTGCCAAAGCATATATTTTTTTTAAATGTCTTATTTTGCAGTGTGGGTGTAGAATAAATATAAACAATCTTTGCTTGAATAGATGAAGTTTTTCTTCATTTTATCTGAGGAGTACTTTAAGGCTTAAGCTCTTCATGGTATGGACTATGATAGCAGGGTGTTAGCCAGGAATTGGATTTCCCCACCGTTTTTATAGGATTGGGAAGTTTTCTGAGATTTGTATTTTTTTTAAAGACATTAAAATGGTAAATGCTCAGCTTAATTGGGAAATTGGAATTAGGTTTCTATTGGGAATTAGCCGTTGAATGGCTAGTGAGAATGTTGGCTAACACAACCTCATTAAAGTAATAAGAAAGGTGGTATTCCTTGCACTTAAAGCATTTGCATAATCATAATTCATTTAAAAATGATTGAACAAAGCATTTACATCAACAGAAACTTTACTTTGCTCATCGACTATATTAATTTTCTTAAATAATGACTCCATTGTGAGTATGAAGCATAAAATGGTGAAAGATGTATGCAATATGAGATACAAATCTTTTAATGTTTGAGAAATAAGTTGAATCAACCCTTTGTAAGGGGAAGAATCTCTGAACATTCGTGGATTAATTAGGATTATTTTATGTTGTTCATTTAAAAATTTACCATTTTAATCAATGTAATAAAAACTTTGATAATCAGTTTGACTTATATAATAAGTGATTTTGATATATATTTAAAAAAACAAACTTTTCCCCAGTTTCTCAGTCCATGACAATGAACTCTTCCACTTGAAGGTAACAATTTTGTTGATAAAAAATATCTCCTACCCACTATTTGAAACAATGAATTATTCCACTGAAACAAGTTCAGTAGTTTCTTTTCTATAAAAAGTCATCTTAAAGAAATTAAAATATATCCATGAATCTTTTTCACAGGGATTAACTAAACAGTTGAAAATATTTTGAAAACCCAACCTGTGTTACCTGACCTGTTGTTTTGAATGTACTGATCAGTTTTAATGCACGATTTGAAATGCTTTCATTTTTAGATGCGCTATATGGAGGGACTCCTGTGCTGTATATTGGATTCTGATGAAGCTAAACCTTTTAAAATCTTGAGACCCTGTTTTTTGATGATTTAACTAAGCATGTTTTCTTTTTCTGTTTACAGTTGTGTCCTTAGGTTTCCTAGTACCAACATCAAAATAGTTTTCCAATCAATGTTAAATGATGAAGAAAGTTCCCCTCCTAGTCCTAAGAAGAAGAATCTACCTCCACTAAAGCTCAACATTCCTGAAGTAGGAGATGGCACTTTCAACAGTCCATGTCCTTCTCCTACAGGAACTATTAGGTGAGTATCAATATTTTTCACTTCTAACCTATTTGATTGATACTGTTTTCTCTCCGGTTTTTCTCCCCTCCAAGCATTTTCCTCATTCCATTCATTTCAGCTTTCATTTGATTTTTCTTGTCCGATAAATGGCCAGCTTTTCTTTTGTAGTATAATGATTAATGATATTAACAGTGACTGTGAAAAAACACATTGTTTGTAAAATGAACAATTTATTTACATGTTTACATTCTGGCTTCAGCTTCGTCAAACTATAGGCCATAGAATTGATCGGCTGAAACATTAACATTAACAAGTTAAATCAGAATAACTTTGAATGTTAATGACCCTTCTCAAAACTATAGACAAATCAATTTACATCAAAGCTGAAACCAGTGGAACCCGTAAATAAAATTGGTAGCAATGCTTAGAACGTAGAATTTGGCTGTTTTCCTTTCCTTTTCTTGCTAGGCCTCCTGGATTTCTATACCATGTCCCTGTCGAATTGAAATCCGCACTTGTCTGACTTGTACACTCAGCTGACATGTTGATGTATGCTGCTTCATTGATTTTTCTCAGTTTCCAATGGCGTTCCCTGTCTATAATCCAGACTTGGAGAGAGAAAAATTCTGTTTACCACCATCACATTCGGATAGTACACTTGAAGAAGACCATAGAATAGATAGGCTGAAATATTGTTAAAAACACTTTGAATGTAAATAAATTTATTTTCCAATTTGTTTTTCCACATTGTCACTGTTAATATTATCATGTCACATACTTTATCCAAATTCTAATCATAGTGGTTAATGATTAGAGAACCGCTATTGACCTGGATTTCTGGACCAAAAGCTTAATGAAAAGTAAAGAACAAAATTGTATTTAACAGAAATTAATACACTTCTGAAGTAGGCTCTGTTTGATCTTTTTATTAATCAGCTTAAAATTCTTAAATATATAGAATATATAAATTATAGGAAAAGAAAAAAAGTAAAGAACAAAAGTATTTGACATTGTGGTGTGGAAATGGACTTGCCCTGAGGAAATGGCCTGCTGTCTGTTTTGTGGAAGCAAAAGCCGAATGAACAAGTCATAAACGAGGTGGAGCATCAGTGACTCGTATGTGGAGCGCTAGCAACCCAGATGTGGCAATAAAAGGCCAGGCAGCAACAATTTGTCAGTCCGTTCTAGGCTTGCCAACCGAATCCATGTTGGAGTTGTACTGTGAATTACGTTGTAGCATCTCAGGTTTCTTGACAGTGGTGATAAATGAGGAAGTGTCCCTTGAAGGAATCATTCCGGTGCTGCAACATTGATGTGCTCTTTGACTTATTGCATCGAACTGTCTACTACAGACATGTAAAATTGATCCACTTTTAAAAAACAGGGTTCGTTTAATCAATATTAATCCACTCAATTCAAGCAAGCACGCAACAAAAATTAAGACTAAGATCACCCTAGCAGCGAATTACTACAAAACCCGCCAGATTCAAAACTAGACAGTTTTTTTTAAAAAATAGTTGGTTTTCTGGAAACCCGATGAATGATCCCGTACTGTAGTTTTACCAATGAACTTTGTTTGTTTTTTTTTTTGTTTTTTTTTTTGTTTTTTTCCCCCCCAAGTTTGGCTTCTTACTGAATCTTTTTGAGGGTCTTGACTTATAGACCAGGAGGAGGCAGCAATCTTTTTGTCCCTATGGTGGGCCAAATAAACGCGATAAAAACCTTGAAATATGTGAATTATCCATTTTAAATACATTTAGTTATACTTTACCTCAAATCAATGAATATTTCATGGTAGAAAATCATTTATGCTTAACCAAAATTGCAAATTAGTAATCAAAGAAACTTAATTTAGTCGCAATCAATTTCAATCAAAGCGTCTTTTGAATCTATCATAAAAGACTCCAAGAATCTTAAAAAGCATAGTATCACAATATTTGCTTCACAGGCTAGAGGTTACCTACACCTGTTATAGACTAATGTGCTGTATTTCAATTTTATCTTTTATCTCTGAATATCACAACCTTACCGATTCTCTACCACTAAAATGATTTTAATTTTAATGATTTATCGGAATCTTACTTCTGACAAATGTTGTGTTGTACACCCACTGTTTTGTTATTGAAGGATAATATTCTATTCTATTATATTAAATTGATGTTGCAGGCAGTTAGTCAAAATATTAACTTGATTGTACTGATGCAGCTGGTCCTGTACAAAGTACTACTGTAAATGACTTGCTTGTACTGTCATCATGGTTTCTTTTATAATTATCCACTAAGTTTCTTTTTTAACTATGTTCAAGTATTAGTTTCTATAAAGATATGATTTCAAATCTTTGAATTCTTAGTTCTTTATTTATAATGAATATACATAGAATTTCATTATTTCTTTTGATTAACATATAATTATAATGAAGTCTGAGTGATTGTTACCTTTTCCGCATTAAATTCAAAACATGGATGCCATAAGCTATGGCGAAACTACCATCACGATAATAAGTTTGCTGCTTTCATTTGTTACGCAATTGACTTATATAACCTTAACCCTAACACTAATTCTAATTTATATCCTTTGTAGTTAAATTTAATAAAATACAGTTTTAAATGGTTGGGTTTTCTGCTTTCATTTGAAAATGAAATTTTGGAAAAATAAATTCAGATATGTTTAAAAACTTTGATCAGAGAAAATTTCAAAATTTGTGAAGAAAAAATGCTCCCAGACAAACAGTGCAGCAAAATTTAACGATGAAAAGTTTGGATTTTAACACGGAAAAGGTAACAATCGTGTCTGATGAATTGTTTATCTTTTACCTATACTTATAGCTCTGCTATTCCAAATCACTATTTGTCAAAACCACTTGAACTGAACATGTGGAATCTCTCTCAAAGGGCAACGTATCTCTGTTATGTGAATCCACACCTGGATGCTCTTGAAGAGATGTCTACTTAATTGCAGTTTGTTCCTACAGATACCAGCAGCAGCAGCAGCTACTTAATAGTTTCTTACCTATAATGAATATATGCATATATAGTTGACATTATCCCTTTTTGTAGTTAGTTCATTTCGTTTCGAAAGATTTTTTTTTTTTTTTTTTTTTTTTCAAAATAATTTAATTTTGATGTAGATTTAAGTTGTGGATAGACAAAATGTTATTTGTGTTGGATCAAGTTTACATCAGGCACCCTGAAAATTGTCAAATCGAAAAGGGACACATTTTGCTTCGACACCGGAAATAAAAAATGGGGGTTTTTTTTTAAACAAAATTTCGAAGTTACTAAGATACTTTTCCCGGAAAAATAAAAAGTATTCTTTGTGCTTTCAATACAACTATTCTTCATAAAACTAGGTTTTTGCTTTTATAGCGATTATTAACCTAGTAGTTATTGTAGCTGACTATAAGCAAAGAGTAGGGAAGGGAGAAGTCCACGAGTTAGTTGAATGAACGAACATTTGTTTTAACATATAAAATTCATGTACTTGCCTTGCTGTAAGTAGTGTTTTACATGTATGTGTGGTGACTGTATGCGCTTGCATTTTGAAGAAAAAAAACATGCCTCAAAGTGCTTCTTATGCTACAGCATTTAAGATGCAAGTTCTTGAGTTTGCCGAGAAAAATGGCAATCGAGATGCTGCTAATCGTTTTGGAGTTGATGAAAGCAATGTGAAACTGGAGGAAGCTAAAACCACAACTTGACAAAATGCTGAAATCCAAACGAGGCAACAGGCTTTTTTTTTTTCTTTTCTAGAATTGGATTAAAAGATCCTTGAATGGATAACTGATTGCTATTCTCAGTGCTTAGCCTTGAGTACTATCCAAATTCGCCTGAAATTCAAACTGTTGGCTAAAGACCTGGCGATTCTTGAACGGGTGTTACCGTTTCATGGCCCACAAGACCAACATCTGCCAAAAGGTTACCGTTGACTTAATTCCAGAAATACATAATTAAACATTGAAAAATCCTTAACTCACCACTGGCATTCCTTGGGAATGCTGATCAAAGGCCACTTAGCTTCGATTTTCCTGCGGACACGACAGTTGAAAGAAAAGGCATTAATACAGTTTCACTTCGCACCACTGGCAACGGAACCAATGGTTTCACTATGGCAGTTGAGACACAGATACACCCTATGTCGACTTTAAGCAGAAAACTTTGCCCAATGGCATCGGGTTCCCCAGTGATGTGCAAGCATGTGTCCTGGAAAAGGACTGGATGGACGATAAATCGATGAAAGACTGGGTTGATAATGTCTGGCGTGGAAAGGTGCTGAACGTTTGATCAAGAAAGACAACAGTTTTCTAGTGTTGGATGCCTTCCACTGTCATCGCAATCCCGAGATCATTAAACATCTCCAGACAAACCACAAAACAGAGGTGGCTATTATCCCTGGCGGAATGACCTTGCTGCAGCCACTCGATGTTGGCATCAATCGACCCATGAAAGCTATCCTCAGAGCCAAATAGAGAGCATGGATGTTACTTGACGGAACCGAGGATGACATGTTGCGGACAGATGAAGAGAACAAAAAGGAAGAAGCTGAAGATGACTGATGATGACCTTTACCGATGAGGATATCATAAATGTAGTCTGAAGAAAAAGATTTTCTTTCAATGCTCTTAACTTGATCATGTGGTCACTGCTGCTAACACAATAAGTATTACCAAAAGGTGGTGGCAGTAGTTTGCAGTACAATTCTCTACTAAACCCACTCCTCTCATAACCCATGACAGCTACAAAGATTGTGTAATTTCATACTGGCTTAAGGCCAGTGTGTTATCGTGTCGACTGCTTGTGTATTTTTGTTAAAAAAAGACAGTAATCTTAGCCAAAGCTACATTTTAAAAAATTTATTATTTTAATAACTGAAAAAAGATGTCATTAAAAGAGTATTTTCATTGTAAATTACTGCCATCTGGTGAGTATGTTCTCAGTTTTCTATATTATCGATCACCAATCACAGCAATGGTGGCAGTCAAATGGACCTTCTAAACCCAACAAACAGTGCTGGAATAATTTCCTGCAATTATATTTCTGTAGAGAATACGCACCTGGATTTGTTTTTAGGTGACCTTTTTTGGAAAAAAGGTGCAGTACAGTAATATAAAATGTAAATGTATAAAATCTGCCTTGCATGGGTCCAGGGTACCCTAAGAGGTGGTGTTACACTAACTGAAAGGTTTTAAAATATTTTATTCCTGTCTAATTATTCTGTTACTTGAAAGGTATTTCTTGGTTCATGTTGATTTTTGTTAAAGATAAAAACTTATGGTTTGTGAGATTGTAAATTCGTAGATATATAGATAAGTGACATTTATAACTACCAAAACGAAATTAAAAACTATACTTTTTCCCGAGCAAATTAAAAAGTAAATCCAGCAAATTTTAAAATACGCCATGCAAATTTAAAAAAATAGGCCAAGTGAACTAAATCGTAGCATGAATTTTTAATTTGCCTAGCATATTTTAAAATTTGGTTGCCTTAGTTTTTTATTTTGATTGTAGTTTTTAATTTGCTTGGGTGGGGGGGGGGTGTTGTATAGTTCTATGAATGAATTTACCTCCACAATATTTATTTAGTAGGACTGGATGTAAATTACACTTATCTTAGGAATCATGTTACACTCTATTTAAGAATGGACTGACTTGATTAAACTCTTAAGATAATAACTAATTTAAAAAATTATGTTTACTGGGATCATGCAAATATGAAATATTATATTTAAAGATTGATTTACATGTTGGTAAAATTTTTTTTTTTTTTTTTTTTTTTTTTACTGTGCTTAACTAATGCTCTGTTTTATCTTTGTTACAGTGCTGCAAATTCTTGCCCCAATAGCCCTCGAGGTGGTTCCAGTCACCGACTGGTGCCGGACCTTGGGGAAGCAGTTTATGCTGCAAATGTTGGAGGTGACAATAATGGCCAACAGATCTCCGGTGAAAGCTCCAAGGATGAGTCCAAGCCCCCATACTCTTATGCCCAACTTATTGTCCAGGCAATATCTTCGGCTACTGATAAACAGCTCACATTGAGTGGAATCTATGCTTACATTACTAAAAACTACCCCTACTACAGGACGGCTGATAAAGGATGGCAGGTAAGACACCTTATATCTTTACTCTCCTATTTGGTTATTGTGCTCTCATTTTATCTCCGGCACGGAAGTTTGAAAACATCCAGAGACTGTTTTGCTACCGATTTTTAAAAAAAATGGTGTCTGTTTTAAAATTGAATAACTCCTTTATTTTTAAAGATATTTCAATGAAATTTTGTATGAAGGTTGGGGCAATAGAGACAATATGGTAATCAAAATAAGACGGAGAACTTTATACTTTGAGATTTTTAATGTCTCTTTGGTTACAGTGGATGAGCGCGCCACTTGGACACAAGTGGGTTGTTGATCACTCCCGGCTGGGTATCCCAGACGAGGGTATCTGATGATCAAAAATCCTATGAACCCCAGGTTCTTCGCTGAAGATGTGTCCAATTAACACCAGACGATGTACTTAAAAACTGGTTACAGATTTCTTAATACTCAGTTATTTTGTAGTAAATTTATTTCTAGTTTAATAACATACATGGATGAAATAATCTAAGATTTTTATTACTTTTGACTACTTTTTACTGTCATCTTAATTAGAAACCGTCAATCAAAACTGTCAACATAGGTTTCTTTCAGTTTTCAAGTTGGTCTGCCTGACTGGCTGGCTATGTTATGTATCATGTGTACAGGCTACACCAATGGGGCTAGAAGGCTGAAAATTTCAACATTTATTCCTTATGTCTACAAAAAACTTTTGTTTTTTGAAAATTCCCCCCATAATAGGTTTTATGGGGGGGTTCAGTTTGCAATGTAAGTTTGTGCTAAATTGATCACTACTTTGTGTCCACTTTTTTGAAAATTCAGACTTTTTTAGTGATCATTGCCCAACAAAATTGTAACCCAATATTTTTTTCCCTTCATCTTAATTTTAGTTGTTTTTGTTCTGTTTCTGTAGAAACAACTACGAGAGAAATAACTTATTCATTGATCACCCCTTTTTCAAATTTTTTTTTTAATTAATCACCCTGAATACTGCATGGTGCCAAAAGACGCTGGTTTCTATTGAGTGACTAACCAGACCTGTTTTAGTTGTTTTTATACAAATTTCAATTCAGGCAGTTGTTTCTACAGAAACAGAACAAAAACAAGTATAATTAAGATGAAGGGAAAAAAATATTGGGTTACAATGTTTCATCCAATAAGAATAAATAATAAAAATTAATGTGAGACATTGTCTATAATTTTGAAGAGTCATTAACATTCAAAGAATCTTAATAATTGACAGATAACACTGTTGGAGTGAGAAAACTCAAAGAAGCAGCATACATCAACTTGTCGACTAAATGTGTAAGTCAGACCAGTGTAGATTTCAACTCGGAGTGGCTTTCGCTGCTCAACAGGGACACAGGATGGAAGTCTTTGTCTAATAAAGAAATGAATAATAAACATCTGCAACCCATGTTACAAGCATTGCTGCTAATAAAACAAAAATAATTCTTTCACTTGGCACTACCGGGGGGGTGACAAAAGAGTCTTTCTTTACATACAAAAATTACACCTAAAGAAGACCGTAGAATTGATCGTCCAAAATGTTGAGGGAACAACAAGAATGAATTAAATTGTCCAAAAAACTGTTTGAATGTGAGACATACTTGAAAAAAATATTAGTCTGATTCTCCATCCAAATTTCTGTATGGGTAATGACAAAAATATTTGTTTTTTTTTTTGTTTTTTTTTTTTGTTTTTTTAAATATCTATATGTACATACATAATTTTAAAAAATGAATCCCTATCTTAGAAAGCATGTAGCACTACATTTATTTGAAGATTGATTTTGAATTTTAACCATTGCTTAAATTGAAGTTTAAAATCAATCTTTGTCACTTTTGTTCTTAGTTTATTAGTACATTATGGATTTATTTTCAAATATTACAATATTCAACCCCCCCCCTCCCATTTAAAAAAAAGAAAGATATTTTCAATGTATTTCAGATTGAAATGTGATTTAAATGCATACATCAATGCTACATATTTTTTGTCTGATCTTGGATAACCATATGGGGGTGCTGGTAGGTAAGCGGTTAGCAGTATGGAAAATAGAATCTGTGAGCTGGAGTTCAAGCTCCGGCCGAGACAATCTATATTCATTTTGCACTAATGCCCTTGGGAAAGGCAAGAATCCATCTCCACCCCCCTCTATATTGGTAAAATAGCAAAACCGGAAAAGTCAGCGCTGTGAAAGGCTGGATGCAGACAGTAAGGAATGTGTTCCCAAAAGATACGGTTAATGGGTTCTAGTGACGCTTCAATGGGCCTAGCAAGCCGGAAGTGTATTATGATAAATGCTCATGTGAAATAACCCAACGATACCCTCGATGGTACAGGTGGATAAATAGACTGACTGATAGGCTTGGATGACCATCTTGGTGGATTTTCAGACTTTGAATCAAATCATTTGCAGATTTGTTTATTCAAGTTATTTATATCAAGAATTCTCGACGGGGAGCGATATCACCCCCAAGAGGGCGATTGTTGGGGGTGGACTTAATTACAAAAAGGCGATCTCTTGTTTCATGCCGGTAAAGAAATAGAAGGAAGCTACTTCCATTTGGTGATTACAGAATGTTTTTGTTTTTTTAAATTGTTTTAATTTGTGTTATTTCATTATTATGCATAGGTTGTTCTGAAGCTCTAAATATTTGCCATAAACAATTAAGAAATTTACTAGGCTTGGCCAAGATAAGGCAGTATATAAATTGGAAGATGAGCTGTCAAGCTACTTGATGGGAGTATTTACTTGGCTAAAGGTGTAAGATAATGTAAAGCGGTCATTCTCAAGGGGGGTGCAATATCGAGATTTGAAAAAATAACCCAATGGGCAAGCAAATGGTTTGTCAGTTTTATAATATATAGCAATTTTCTCCATAATCATCACTTGTGAGACTGTCATTGTTTTTCCTGTATTTGTAAAATTTCATTCACTGCAACCTTTGTTAATTTGAATGAATTTTTTTTCTCTCTCTGACTCGAGTTTTTAAAGCTTACTGACTCCTTCCTTGAAAGGGCATTTTTGCTTTATGATAAAATTTGAATACCAGCAAACTTGCTGCATTTAATATTTCAATTTTGTTTTCTCCACCCCAATCTTTTCCAGAACTCTATCAGACACAATCTTTCTTTGAATCGGTATTTCGTAAAAGTTCCTCGTTCTCAAGAAGAACCTGGCAAAGGCTCTTTCTGGAGGATTGATCCTGCCTCAGAAAGTAAACTCACAGCTCAGGCATTTAGACGAAGACGCCAAAGAGGAGTACCATGTTTTAGAACTCCTTATGGTGGACTTTCCACCAGGTGAGTAACCATTCCTTTTTCTTTTCTTTTTTTTAAAATCAAAGATTGTATACTTATCAGCCTATACTCTCCTCACCACACTTCTTGTTCTTTTTTTTCTGTGTCTCTGTTATTCTATTAATAAATGAACTGGTTTTATCTTGTGTATTTCCAAGAGAGTGGCTCAGGCCTTTGTATTAAGTAATGCTCTATCTGATGCATCATAATTTCTGGACTGAATTTATTTCTAAATTTTACCAGTTTGAAGGTGACACCGTTTACATTCAATTTGTACGCTATCTACGCAAGTTAACCCCTCTATAGCATTTATATTTTGGTGAGGTTATGCTCAAGCTATATGGTAGTCATTTTCGTCAGATACATTTGTAAACAAATGCTTGTTTGGCTGGTCAGATCTTGGCGGTCCATCTGTAAAGGGTTGAAACTATTTTATAGGCTGAGCTAACTGTATGTCATGGGGCTAAAACAGCCCCCCAAAAATACCCTGAAGCATTAACTCTTAGCATCCTGTTCAAAAAGTTCAAATCCCAGTCCTGTAATGATTGAGCAGAAAATGGCTAAAAATGGGTTTGCTCATTCAAATGTTTATAGTGCCTTTACTTGTGGCAGATTGTTGTGAAAATTGGCAGTATTGCAGGAAAGACTCTTGAGGCCTTGTGCGTTTTAGGATTTTCAGCCATGTTTGTTTTGTGCCGCCTCATGCTCTTTAGGACTTCAAGAGTTAATAAGATGGAAACTGAATCCCTTGAATAAATAGCTGTTTCAATATTCATCTCAATATTGACCTTTTTAATAAAAACCAAAAAAAAATTCATGCCATGAGGGTGATTTTGTACTTTGTGTTTTTCCTCTGTTCCAGTGCACTGGAATGTCTTGACAAAACGATTCCATTGTAATCAATGTTCCCTCTAATTTTTAGTAGTCAGTGTGCGTAATAATCTTATGGTATGAAATATGTGCACATTGAATTGTTTCAAGATAATTTTGGCACAGCCTATCACTCATGGCTAATAAAATAACAGTTAGCTAAGAGATTATTATCCGTAAGCATAATTATAATATATTATTAGTATAATTATTAATTACTACATTACATTAGATAACTAACCTTTTGTGTGCACATTAATTTCCTTTTGTGTGCTGGTTGCTAATCGTGTGTGCGTGCACCCACGTACAGCTTAGAGGGAACGAAGATTATAATTGGTTGTTTAATGAAAAGAACGGTTTGATATAAGTTGATGAAATTTGAAAAAAAGATTAGATGTAAGAAAATGTAGATCTGAGAGTCTCGGTTTATAATTTTGATATCTAAAGTCTGTGCTAGTTCTTGACTTGCTGTGCATGCAAATGTAAATACTAAACAAAAATTAACTATTTGTAATTGTTTTCTGGTAAAGAGCTTGTAACCAAAGCATTATGCATAGTTATTAGGATAGATAAGATGATTCGAACATCTGAATGGATCCTAAAGAAGCTAGAGATAACTATGCACTTAGCGGCAGATAAGGCGACCTTCAGATAAGAGACCCCAATTTCAGACAGAATTTTGTGGTTTTAGCTCACTGTTTAGTCACTTATCTGGCCTATAGGACAGTTTTTTTTTTTTTTTTTTTTTTTTTTTTTTTTTTTTTTTTGTTATGCATGTGTCGTGATATCTGCCGAAATATACAGTAATACTACTATTCTGCAGTTGTTCTATAGATCACCGATTGGTTTGTCAACTATAGTCATTGATGGATGTTTGGATTTCCCACTCTTTTGGATTAGACCAAATAAGTTACCATTCGCTGCAATTGTAAATTGGTAATCCAGATTAATTTGCTAATAAACACAATTCTGTTGTATTTTAGATGCAAAAATAAGATATTTCTATGAACATATTCAGTCTTTTCTGATTACTCTTTGCTTGGGGAATATCTATCTTAAAAGAGCTTATTTAGTGTTTCAAACCTATCACTGCTGAAAATCTTTGTTGAAATTTGCAGTAATTTATGCAATCAATTGATGATCTTGTACAGTGTGATTCTTTTACAGATACTTGCTCTTTTTATGCACCATTATTGCTGTAAGCAAGAATATGAGCTTTCCTGGGTGAGGAAGTATTTGAAACCTGGGATTTGTCAGTCTCAAATGTCATATGAAAGAAACAAAACTTCATTTGGGGTTTTGTCACTTGTATAATATAGCAGTCTTTTTTATATTAGATCACATACACGTGTCCACTGCCTCATACACAAAAGTTCCTGGGTTCGATTCCCAGTATGAGCGAATAGTGTGGAAAACTCTTCATTAGGACAAATTTCCCTGTGCACTCAGCAGCTAATTGAGTACACTCCAAGCTGTGTGATTAGGGTGGAGGAATCCTTTCGGTGGACTTGCATCTTGCCAAGGGGATGGTCATAAAATCTTGTAAGAATAAAGTCCTTGCGACTTGCAAGGATCACTTTGTCACCTGCCTCCATACTCCATTGGGAGCCGTCTCTTAAGAGACGGCAGAGACATACACATGTGGTATAATTAATTCAAAACTCTACAGCCCATACTATAAAAAAAAAATTTTTTTATTTGATGAATATAGTTTGCAAGAATCTTTTTTTTTTTTTTTTTTTTTTTTTTTTTTTTTTTTTTTTTTTTTTTAAGAAATCTCTGCAATAATATTGAACTAGCTGAATCCTTGGAAATGCCATGGGTGTTGAAAACTAAGATCATTGATTATCTCCTGGCTCTCACCATTAGCCTATATCTTCTCATTCTCTCCCTTATCCCTTCCAATTTTCATATAAATGTTACACAAACATTTATTATTTAAATTTTTATGACTACTTTTTACTTTCATCTTAAATTTCATTAGTTGCTCTTTATCACAACTTTGGCTCAGACTGATTACCTTCCAGCGGTGAGCAAATAGCGTTGATCAGAAAATAAAGAATACGCCTCAGGTGGGACTCTAACCCACATCACCTAGCCATGGGAAGCACCGTTTAGCACAGTTTGCTTTACTTATCCAATCTGACATTTTCTTGTTTAAATAATTTCTGCATGAGTATTAGAATTTATTCATCTCTTCTGTCTGTTGGTTTGTTAGACATAAATATTCTCATTCAACCTGTACAGGGTGTCCAGTAAGAATGTCATTTCCTGCCCCTTTTAAGGGGAGTAACTTTGTATTGAAACAAAAACCTTGATACATCTCTCAGCTGAGTCAATACAAAGTTACTCCCCTTACAACAGGTAGGAAAGGACATACTTACAGGACACCCTATATAAGCATCAGTGCTTAAGATTTTGTATCCAATCCTGTTGAATTCATACACATCAAAGTTAAATTATCTTTAACCGGTTATTGAATGAGTAAGGATTGTATTGCTATGATAATCATGTTTCTTTGAGGCCTGTTGCAGAAATAAAAAATTTAACAAAAGTAGATTTTATACAAAGGTTATTGCTTTCCAAATTGTCTCCAATTGAAAGCCGCCTTTTGTTAAGGCCATTAACATACACTGAATGCAAAAAATATCCGATACATTGCAAAGATTTTAACACCCTGATACAGCTTCAAAATTGGCAGAATTTGGGCCAAGCGATAAAAAAGAATACAAAATTCAAAAATATTGGAACCAAGATTGAACATTGAAAAGTTGTGTACAAAAACCAGAAATCTTTGCTTCAAATTCTGTCAGATTTTGTAGGTGTATAAGTATGTTAAAGTAAACTTTTTGAAAAGATACTTCTATACCTATTTCTATTATTTGTATAGATTCTTTCATTTCACTCATTGTCCTCACTTCTTGCTTACTCAGTGACAAACCATGTTTTTTAATCATTTGTATTTCACTCAGATCCATCAAAGAGCGATTGTCCATTGCTACAGAGTCCCTTTGGTTTGGGTGTTGTCAGCCTAATCTTTGTATAAGAGCAATTTCTATAAAAGATCAAGGCAACTATACTTGAATTATTTTGAAATGTTTTCCATGATGGCATGAATTATATAAATGAGTGGTTCCCAAACTTTTTTAATTTGCAGCACCCTTAATGTATAAGGATTTTTCACGGCACCCCAAGTTAGAAAATGCTGAAGAATTGCATTTATGTTCATTGTGGTTAGGTTAGTTAGGTAAAAAAAATAATGAATCGTGTAATTTAAATTCATAAAAAGGTTATATATTTGTTTCCTTTTTTAATAATCATAATTATCGGATGAGGGAGTGATTAGATCTTCAATGGGGCTGCACAGAATCTGCGATTATTTATATGCAACTACTATGCACTGAGAATGTTCGACACAGAACAATCCAGAATGTAAACAATCCAGAATGTAAACCTTGTCTATCGACCGAGCGCCATCTAGTGTTAAGATGTGCCAGTTCAACACTAAATGGACAGTGATTCACAATGTCGCTTCCTATCATTGTGACCTTGAATCAGCGCATTGAATTACGATTGCTTGAAATTATTAAAAATAATTTTGAATATCCTGTGGCTCACCTGGGAGCTAGCTAACTATAGTGCCCCCTGGGAATTGTGGTGCAGATTCGCAATGTCGGGTTCAGCAGGAAAACTGCTGCGAACCCCCAAGCATTATTTGATGGTCCCCCAGGGATCTGCGGACCCCAGTTTTGAAACCACTGCTGTGTAGCATTTAAATGTTATCCTTTGGCATGACGAAGTCTCGGTTTCATGCATGCGTTAGCTTAGTGATCCTTGCAAGTTTCAAGTATGTCATGGGGCTAATGTTTATTCCTACAAGTATGTATAATCACCCCCCCTTGACAGGTAGCACTGAAGAGATACCTCTGCCCTAATCACACAGCTTAGAGCATACCCAATAAGTGCTGAGTGCACAGGGAAATTTATTAGTTGCTCATAAATTAATAAGTTATAAAACGAAGCCATGTTTCTCTCTTTTTGTTGACATGGTTTAAGTCTAATTTTGATATCTATTTATTAATATTAATTCCCTGACTCTTCTGACAAATTGAAAATTGCACAAGCATAACTAGAGCCAGCATTTCCTGAAGGAACTGTAAGTGTGATTGGGCTGTAGCGTACCCCTCCCCCCACTAATGAAAGCACAACAGATTTTACAACCTTCACAAGGGAAGTAACTGAATACTTTGAAACTACAAATGGCAGTAAGTAAGAGTCCAGTTTAGCATTATAGTTACATTGTAAATAGATCCCCTTCCCTATCTCTAAACCCTTAAATTACAATACACAGCATTAAGATACACCAATTAGTGTTGGGATGGTGTTGATATCTCGACAATTGTAGGAGAAGCAGCACCAAATAATGAGCGGAATAAAAAAATACATGAGCAATAGTGTGCTTGCGCATGTGAAATCACACTAATTTGGTTAATGAAACGGTTCAAACTAAATCTTTCCTCAAATGAATTTCTAAGTCCGTCCAAGCTTACATTACACCATTACCCCCCCCCCCCCTACTTAGCCTCCTAGCATTAGAAAACTTCATGTACAGAATTTAAGCAAGAATATTTCTGGATATAGATAACTTTAAAGTTGAACTTGGTTTATAGGTGAAAATTTTGTTTCTGAGTTTACCTGTGTTTAGACCAAGATGTTCATTGAAGTTACCTCAGCAATTCTAACATTGAGTCTGGACCAATCTCCAAATGAAATTTGATAAATATCTTTGGTAATAAATTTAGTAATGTTAGATTTCCGGACAAAAATAATGAATAATAAAGACATCATGGACAGTCTCTGAAACAACTGTATACTGTACACTTTGGTTAATGTGCCTTGTGTATGAGAATAAACACATACACAATAATTTATCATGTAGTGATATATATCGACACCTAGTGATATTTCACCAACTGTGGAAAGAAACTACCAGATATACACAGCATTAATCTATTCCATCTTGTTGAGGCTCAACAAAGACCTCATATATTTTAAAATGAGAATGACCATGACTGAGTGCAACATCAAGGCAAAGAAAGACGTTCTGAGCACACTATTTATTAATCACTGCTACCAAAGGTTTAGGTTATTCATGTATTCACACATTTATATGTATCTATCTATCCATCCATCTGGACTTCACCCAGCCTTAACCATTCATAGTAGAAATTTGAAATTTTATACACACACTCACCTCGATGATTAGGGAAAATGCTTTTTTTTTTTTTTTTTTTTTTTTTTTTAAATTCCCCTCCAAAATAGGGCTTTAGTATGGGGGTTCAATTTTCAATGTAAGCTGATGCTAAATTGGTCACTAGTTTGTGCCCGCTTGCTTTTTTGAAATTTTTTTTTTTATTGATCACCCACAGCATATATGGGTGGCAGTGATTCATAATTTCCCTTGAAATTTATTTTTATTTTTTAAATGTTAAAAATCCTGTTAAAGCATAGGGAGTGAGGTGGGTGCTACCAGGCTGTATACAATAGGCTTGATGCTCTCTTAAGAGGATTAGCCAGAATTTAAATGAACAGATTGAATTTTTAAGGTTTGTGTGTTTATCAAAACTTTAAACACTTTCAAAACCTTTTTGTTACTTTCTTCCTCGTTTAAAAATTAATGCTTCTACATAAGTGTTAACAAATATTTGTTTCCTTTTCAGGTCAGCCCCAGCCTCTCCAAGTCATGTAAGTGGGATATTTACTCCTGAAAGTCTGTCTCGGGACAGTAGTCCTATCCCAGAGGCAGTCCCCGAAACAGAAGTTGTCAGCACTACAATTGTCAGCAACAACAACATGACGACGACTACCACCACCAACAATCAACATCAGGCCACCAATCGCATCACTTCAGAGTTACGTGTAAGCCAGTCAGCACCAGGATCACCGTCAGGTACCTAGATAAATATATATATATATATTTATATATATACATCTGCTAAGCTCTTGTGCATCTCACCTGCTTGTTGGCAAAACTCTTGCTTTCATTGAAACATTTCACACTTTTTAATTTAGACAAAGCCAATCTATTCTGTCTTTATTTTTAATGAATAGACTTAAAAATTTACATTAAAATGAAGAAAAGAAACAGATCCTGTCTGCATGTTGGCTGTTGATGTGATGTGTCTCCACTTCCCCATATGAATTGTGAAAAATTGTAAATTTGATATGTATGCCTTGTAGTGTACCTGAAATTAGTTCCCTTAATTAGGGATATGCATTCACCTTTTTTTTTTCTTTTTTTTTTTTCCCTTGCTTTGCCAAGTCCTTTACTTTTGCAACATTTTTTTTTTTTTTTTAAATGTTTTTTTTTAATTTACTGCTTGTCGCACAAATTGCTTTAAAATAATTTCCATGATTGTATTTGAAATATTGGCATTTGTGACTTTTTCATTAAAATATGTACATCAAATTCTCTGAACAATTTCAGGTAAACTTGATTAAACTTTGCATTGTGTACTTCTAATGTCCAGAAACATTAAAGCAATACTTACATTGATCACATTGATCTGCTAACCTGCACTATTTTTAAGAAATGATCAAGATCTATTTGAATGTTTCTGGTGAGGAAAAAAATTGCTCAAAAAAAAAAAAAGGGATGGATATTAAAAGGGATAAATTGGCAAATGGCAGTGGTGCTTCCGTTTTCTTAATTTTGAGTCCAGTCTTAGTTTATCAATGTTCACTTAGCACTTGGGGTGAGTGAACTGTGGGTTTCTATTTTAGGTTTTTATCTTTCTCCTCTTCCATTTTCCCCCATGTCTGATAACAAGGCCCATCCTATAGACCAGGAGTGGTGAACATTTTGAGAGCGCGTGCCCACATTGGCGATTATCTTCTTCAAAAAAAAAAATTTAAAAAAAAAAAATCCCATCATGTGCCTGTGGGAATTTTTGAGCCTCAGATTATCATTTTTATTATATTTGTATTTTACAAAATATTTTATGGAGAAAGAGAACAGAATGCTTGAAAGCATTCTTAAAGAAGTCTGTTTAGACCTATGGTTCTCAAACCTTTTGATTTTGGGGCGCACTAGGGATCAAGTAAGACATTATGGGTGCACTTCACATGGAAAGTAAAGAAAACTGTTTTTAAAAGTTCAAATATGAAAAAAATATAAACAAACCTGGCTGCTCCAAAGTCAAACCCTGCTTCTACTTCCTAAGGGTTGAAATGAATAACCATAATTTTTTTGAGTACCACAATATTTCCTTCCTTTGAAACACTGCAACACAAATATCCAAAACATAACTAAAATAATTAAATTAAAAAATAACTAAATTACGAAAAACAACGTGCAAGTATGTGTCCCATAAATCTTTTGATTCAATTATTAATAATTATTAATAATGTATTAAATAATCCATTAGATTAATATATAATTAGTTGTAATATTTAATCAGTTGCAATCAACTCTATTCCCTATCTGTGTTTGTGATTATCCATTTTCTGCATCCATAGTGGTTTTCTTTAATTGTAAATTTGTTGTGCTCCCATATCTAAAGATTGACAGTTTTTAAAGACCGGCAGTGGAATAGCCTTGGGCTGACACAGGGGTGCCAAATGTATTTTTAAATAAAGTTTCTCTAAATTCATAAAGAAGTAAATTTAAAGCCCAAAATAGGCCATTTAATGATGTCAATGAAGAAAAAAATACAAAACAATAAGTAGCCCAAAATAGTCAATTATAAAAATGAGAAAAAAACGAGCACTTTATGCTGCCAGACATTGTTTTTGTTTACATCTGGAAATATGGATGTGTAATTTGTGAAGTTTGGATGGGAGAATTGTATATTTAACAGTTACACACAATTTGATATATGTACATGTTTTTTTACTCCTCGGTTGCCTTGGGGCACACCTAGCTACTTATTGGGGTGCAACAGTAACGCCCACGCGCTCTGTTTGAGAATCACTGGTTTGGACTATCAGTAATTGAGGTGACAGCTCATAAATTAAATATCTTTTCTTTTTTTTTTCTTTTTTTTTTTTTTTTTTTTTTTTTTTTTTTTTTTTTTAAGAATTCATCAACAAAAAATGATATCTCCTGCATGCCAATAAAATGTTTTCACTTGCCACCTTGGGCACACGTGCCATAGGTTTGCCACCCCTGCTCTAGACTCTTCTTATAAATTTATTTTATCATCCATTACCTCAGTATATCATCCTCACTTGGTTAATAAATCACATCCTCACTTGGTTAGTAAATCACCATTAATTTTACCTACTTTTTGTGTTGATACATGTTTCGTTCTGAATTTCTTAGATGAGGAATTATCATTATTATTCACTGATTTATATGACTATAACAACCAAGTTTAGGACACTGGTCCGAGAAAATCAGTGAATAATATTGATACATATTACTTCCGTTTGATTTCGGGATATCAATTTTTTTCCTCTGGACACAATAATTCTAATTGGTTTCTTTTAGTGTTATTTTTAACTCTTCATCATGCAAATTTATTAGTTTGTTAAACACTGATGAATTGCTTTTATCTTCATTCTCTAACACAAAATGATTGTTCGAAGAGTTTTTTGGGATGTTTGAACTCCTCCTTTGTGTTGGTAACACATTTTGACTGATCCATTTTCTGGTGGTAAACAGAAAATGTCCTCTCCAAGGGCAGCAGCACTTATAACATGGGATTCAAGTCCTTTCCTAGTTGTGTTGCTGTCATTGGAGAGAAACATTTTCTGTCTACCACCCTTATGTTCGGATAGTGCATTTGTAAAAAGCTGTGGAATGGATTGTCCGAAACGTCTTGTTAACAAGAAATTCAATCGTCTGAAAACTATTTGAATGTTACTGACCCTTCTCAAAACTATAAACAGCAAAATGATCATGTTTCTGATTATTTATTTTTTTCCTAAATTTGAATTTTTCTGGATTTCTGAAAGTTAGATTCCTATTGATTTATTTTTCTTATTCTTTAGATCATTTATCAGTGTAGCCAATGTGGCCAAAATATTACCCTTTTGCACTTTTTGACAATTTTGAGCTGGACTCAAATAAATCTGAAATAAAAACCAACTGGAATGTGCTCATGTTTTCTGTGTATTTATTTAAAATAGAGTATTAACAATATTAACAAAATATTTCTGTATCGCTCAATAAAATCTTGCTCAACTTCATAGATTTCTGAAGATATTACTCTAAATTATATTCCAAATATAAATTTGGATGATCAGCAAGCTTTTGTTTCTAGCTATGTTCAAAGCAGATACAAACTCACTCTTTTGACAACTGATTAAAAATATTTACATTGGAATAAATCGGTGGTCAAATTAGTCAGAATTCCTATAATCCATACTAAGCTACTATACTAAGTATTTTAACTTTCTTATAGATAAAATTCTGTTTGACTATAAAAAGTGTTTTTTTTTTTTTTTTTTTTTTTTTTTTTTCCCCCCCCTGAATTTTTTCTGCTCTGAAAACCTTATAATTCTTGTCTATTTTTTATTTTTTTTTTCGTTTTCCTAGTAATATTGAGCAATTTTAGCCTTGATTTGCAGATCTGATATTATCTATATATTTCCCATTACTGCCAGCATAGAGAACCATATATTCATGCCTAAATACAAACGTGAGAATAGAGACCAGCAAAGTGTAGGATTGAAAGACTCCTGCCTACCATGAGAACTTTGTTAGTTCAGATGGTAGAGCAGAACCTGCGTATAAGGTTGATTCCAGGGTGGGCGCGGTTCGATCCCTGCATGGAGCTTGTTTCTTTATTCACATTCACAATTTATTCTGCTCGTTTAGCAGTCGTTCACACTGGCGCTGGGCGAATATAGGTTCTCAACTAATAAATGTCTTTATAATTATCATATCCCATTATAAAATAATGACTCGATGTCCACATGTTAAAGAAAAGGTTTAATGGAAGGAGTATTTGAATTTTCATCAAGCACTTTATAGGGCAGCCCTAAAAATATTTTAGATATCAAAATAACCTTTTTGTATGTTAAACTAGACCTAATTACAAGATATTTTCAGTTGCAAGTTTTCTGAAATCTTTTTGTTTATGGTAGCAAAACACTCTTCTGATGAAGTGATCATATATGGTGCCTCGCTCAAAAAGTGACCAAAAACGGAAAATATAAAAAATTAAAGTAGAAACTTAAATAAAACATAGAATTAAAGAATTGTTTGTATCTATTTATTTTATTGAATGTTCAATAAAATTGATATTGATAAAAAATTAACACTTTCAGGTTTATTTTACAATTTTATTGCTCGGTCCCAAAACAGGCTAATTTAATGGGGTGTGGTATGCCTCAAAACAGTTTCTGTCTTTGTTCAAGCACAAGTGTACTTTGCAAAGCTTTCAGACCACATTGGTGTGGATTATGTTATCTTTGTGGATACAATATTTTCATGTGGCTGACAGGTCCTCAGGTGATCATATATAGTCACTTGACCCATAAAGGGTTAAAAAAGGCACAGCTTGTGCTCAACCACATTGTGATTGTGATTTCTGTCTACCGGTATTTTTAAGAAATGGTCATGGCTATTCATTTTCTATTTGCACTATTATACACAATCTCATAAAATTATGAAAATATTTCCAACCACTTATCTTGCGTATATCTTATTACAGCTAATTTAAACACCTGTCTACATCTTAGATTATTAAAAAAGCAACACACCTAGGCTTGTTTAATGTAATGCGTCTTGTAATTAAATATGAATTTTATGGAAATTAAAAACGGAAGCATTTTTTGAATTGCTTTATGGCAATGATATATCACATAAACTATTCATAAAATGTGGAACTGGGGTGTTCGTTTACATTTTTACTCGGAAAAAGAAGGAAAAATATAGACGCAACCATTCCTTAAATTCTCTTTGGTAATGTTTATAAATATTTACATCTATAATTGGTAACTACTTGTGGGTCGTGTGTACTAGAGGATTTAACAAAATAATCTTGGGAAAAAGTTAAGGTATAAATAACATAATAAACAATGGGTTGGGAAGTGAGAGATGTACTGCTGTATTTATAGACCAGGTGTTTTTTAAATAGATTTTTTTTTTTTATTGCATTCTGTACCAATATCTTTTCTCTGCTTTATCATCAAACTTGTCAGGTTTCCGCATTTTTGTTTTTTTGGTTCAAAGTGATTACATTTGAACAACTATGATATAAATTGCTCAAACCTAAAACATAAATTTTTTTTTTACCTTCTAAAAACACCTACTTTTCTGATATTAGAAACCATCAACCAAAACTGTCAACATAGGTTTCTTCAGTTTCTACATTGGTCTGGCTGGCTATATATATGTATCACATATACAGGCTAGAGGGATGAAAATTTAAACATTTACTCCTTATGTCTAGAAAAAACGTTTTAGTTTGAAAATTCCCCTCCTAAATAAATTTTTTTAATGGGAGTTCAATTTGCATTTTTGAGTTTATGCTAAATTAATCCCTTAGTTTGTGTCTGGCAACATTCACTTGTTTTTTTAAAATTCAGACTTTTTTTAGTGATCACTGCCCAACAAAAGGTGGCATAAGTAACTCATTCATTGATCACCCCTTTTACAATTTTTTAATTGATCGCCCCCAACATGGCATGCTGCCAAAATATATTGGTCAACTTGACGGTTTCTGTTGAGTGACTAACCAGACCTGTTTTCAATACAAATTTATCTTTTTAAAAAGGCTTTCCTTCGCTATAGATTTACCAAGATTGATCTTTAACCCTTTCCAGACCGACTGACCAGATCTGGTTGGCCAAACACGTGTGTTTGTTTACAACCAAATCTGGCTGCATGCTTTGAAATTAGTGATATGATCGAATTTCATAAGTAAAAATGCCTAGCCTGAGCATAACCCTACCAGATGGAATACAGCGGTTAAATTGTGTAGACAGCTCACTAGTTGAATTTATATTTGAGTTACATTAAAACTTGTAAAATTTAGAGATAAATTCAGTCTAGAAAAGGTTTTTAAAAAAAAAAGAATTGAAAGAAAGAAAAAAAAAAAGTGGTACACAACTAAGCTCAGACTTTAATTAGCAATGTGCATTTGTCATGCTTGTGACATCTGGTGATGTAACTTAGTAAAAATAGAATTTTATGTTACGTTAAACTTGATAAATTGTATCTTTACCTAATTTTACTTTTAGTTTAGTTTGATATTCAGGAAGTATTGAACGTAAACAAGAAAATGCTGTGCAACATGTTTTTTATATTTTATAAGTACAATGCAATTGCCAAATTAATGCTGTCATTTTTTTGATGTCAAGGGGTTAACTAGTGTTCATTATAAAACTCATTACCATTACAAACTAAAAACATTCTTTTTTTTTTTCCTTTCATATCAATAAATAGAAGTTTATCATTTTTAATGCGACCACACATCTCTATCAGACAGTCGGTCCTTAATATTTTAAATATCAATTTTCTAAGCCGTATCATGTTGGATTGATATGAAACTTGGTCCAGACCTTTGGGTGAACCGTCCCCATCTTCCTCCTCCTCGCTGCTACTACCACGGATGGTGGACGCCATGTTGAACTTATGGTTCTTGTTATAAATCTTCTAGTTCTTTTATTGTTTTTGTTACTTGTACATCATGTACACTACATGTACATGTATATACTCATACATAAAGCATATGTATTTGATCACAAAAATACTCAAGGGGTAGTTTGAAATGGGGGGGGGCTATATTTCCCATTTGGCCTGGGCCTATTACCAGCTTTGCACGTGCCTGCTTAGCATCGCCAATTTTTTTTTTCTTTTTCTTTTTCTTTTTATTAGAATGAAAATGAGTTATAGATTTTACTTAGGTAATCAGTTTAGTACATAACGTAGACTCCCACTCTATAAGACACTTTTCAGACAGTCGGTCCCTAATATTTTAAATATCAATTTTCTAAGCCGTATCATGTTGGATTGATATGAAACTTGGTCCAGACCTTTGGGTGAACCATCTCATTTTCCTCTTCCTGCTACTACTACTACCACAACTAGTAATGCTACTACTATTTCGTTTAGAATCCCTTTGAAATTGGAAATTTTTCGGGTCAATCGGGTGTACCATTCTTCTCCTGCCCCTCCGTTGCTGAGGGAAGTCGACAGCCATGGACATAGGACTTAACAATTTAAAGGCTCCATTATCTCTGTCACCCACTCTCTCTCTCTGTCCCTCTCTCCGTGTGTGTGTGTGTGTGTGTGAGATTTTCTCAAAAAATGAATGAAAATCTTTTCACATTTGTTTAAAATTATCTAAGAAAATGTTTGCACTTGTTTATTCTTAATTACTTTTATTTTTCCGTATATAGAAAAAGTCACTAATTGTTATAGTATGGTGGACGCATTGTTGAACTTATGGTTCTTGTTATAAAAATAATTTAATGCAAAATAAGGTTCTGATTTTATTAAAAATACAAGAACTAAAGTATTGCTCCTTTGTACATTTGTTGGTAGTCAGATTATTTATAGATGTATGGGGGGGGGGGACTAAATTGTCCGTTCTGAACCAGCTGTTCTCATAGAAAACCAATGTATTATAATAATTATAGCAGCAAACATTATATTCAGGCCTGCAAAATAATCGAGGTTTGAACTTTATTCATTCCTTTGTATTATTATGCATGTTCTATGCCAGTGTTTGACGATTGAAAATATTTTGGGGGGGTGAATGAAGGGTATAAGACATAGATATTTATATTTTTTTTCTATTAAAAAAAAAAGTAACTTTTGTGGTAAACGTGTACAATAAGAAAACATTATTTCTAAAAGATCTAGTTCTAAGATTAGAAACCACAGAAAATTTGGTGGCCATAGCTCTAGCCATCCGTGAGTTATGCAAACACGGACGGACATTTGGTGAATTATAGTAAGATGTTATTATAAATCTCAATGGCATACCAGCATTATCTGCTGCTATTTTGTGGACACATCCAATAGTTCAGTGTTAATTCATTACAGGCAATTATTTCTCTTATCTGCTGGCACAATAAAACTGGTGGTGCAGCATTGACAACAAAAACCATTCCTGACAACAAGAAGGAAAAAAAATAGTTTTTGAGAGAGGGAGAACATATTATATTCATTAATATGCAGAAAAAATGTCCTAGTTTGTTTTTTTTGTTGGTTTCTTTCTTTCTTTCTTTCTTTCTTTCTTTCTTTTTTTCGTCTTTCATTTTCTTTTTCTTTTTTTCGTCTTTCATTTTCTTTTTCTTTTTCTTGTCTTTCATTTTCTTTCTCTTTTTTTCTTTTCTCTTTCTTTCCACTGGCTACTTATCAACACTCTTAGTATATGCTGGCGTATAAGACGACTGGTTTGCAGGGCTATCACTTACTGCAACATCCAAACCTTATAACTGTCCGTATCAAGTTTCAGTAGCCAGGCACCTAGTCATAATACCAGCACATTGGATGCATTTTATTTATTGGATGCATTTTATTTAAAAAATTGTATGCCCGTTTTATCATCATCAGCCATTATAAATCCATGCTGGATAAAGGCCTTTCCCATGACGAGCATGATTGCGCTAAGCTTTATGGTAATTTTGACATGGAAACTGTTTATCATAAAGAGCATAGTAATTGTGTGCTTTGGTTGCTTCTAAAGCCAATTGACAGACACAGTGGATATTCCATTTCATGCCTGTGATGACTTTTCTTGCTTATAAAAGTAACCTCGCTTTTCAAATGTTTTCTTTATACCACTTTTACAAGTGAAAATAGCGTTTGGTTTGCAGCGATACATAGAGGCTGCACGCACCCTCTTCCTGTCTCTCTCCTACATTCAAGTCTCCTGTACTTCCTACCACCCCAATCTCTGAGAACTCAGCCTAACATACCATCATCACTATTTTGCGGGTCTGAGGACGCTCAAAAAATTTTCCCAGCAATTAACTGTAAATTTGTCATTTCATTTTTATATCAATAACATTTCCGTTTTATTGTGATTGATAGCAACTCTGTTCTATCTCTTGAGTCAGGGCTTTTATCTTGCATTGGAAATAGATAAGGGATTTTATCTTGCGATCGATGACTTTTATTCTTCGCCACCTGCCACGGTTATTGGGTTAATGGTAATTGCTACTTAGTTTTACGTCACTTCAGCTTCCAACAATTTTTTTATAGGAACACTATACTTGAAACCTGCCATACACTGTGCTGAGTATTTTAGTGTTGTCAATTATTTTGGTTGCTTTGTGGTTCCTTGCAAAACCTTTTTCTTGTGTGCTTGCTTTGAGATCTGGCTAGAATGTTTTTGTTTGTTTGTTTGGGTGTCCCAGCTGCTGTACTTACACAATTCTTTTCTCCTTCATCCAAGGCTGTAAATCCCCCTCCCTTGTTCTTCTTCTTCTTCCTCACTCATTGGCCTCATTCCATGGCTGGCTGCTGCTGCTGCTGCTACCACAGTTATCAGGTAGATGAGTTAGACATTTTTTCCTGCTTTACACCCTCCCTCCGTCCGTGCTTCCTTTTTCTATTCCATCTGCCTGAGACGCAGCACCTGATCTTGGCTCTACTTCGCGAGTCTCTTCATTCACCAGATTACACAAATACCTTCTTTCTCTTCTCTCTTCCTTGCAGATTCTCTGTATTTTTCTTTCTTGTTGGTCCCATCCGTTATGCAATAGCAAGGCTTCATCAGGTTCTTTATTTTGATAGACCACTTTATTTTTTTTTCTCCCCTCGATGTTGTTTTATATCGTCTTTATTGTTTTGATTCCACCATCATGTGAAACGGATTTAATCTACATGATGAACTTAGAAAGTACTCAGAGCGCATACCTCTGCCAATGCCATTGTCACTAAAGACTGAATGAAGATCAGTCCATATATAGATACGATGCAAGGGAGGTAACTCTAAAAAAAAATTCTTGGGTCTACCTCAAAATTTAATCACTTCCTCTGTAGCCCATGGCCCACCCTTCCATAAAATGTTATTGAAATTTATTGAACTTTTGGAGATATTGTGTAGACAGACACATGTGAATACATGAGTGGCCGCGTATTTATATAGAGACTCATGTATATGAGTGGATGTGCATAAATGTCCAACGAACCATTTTTAAAAAGTTGATATTTTCATTATTTTTAGAGCTACAATGCTAAGTTTTTATTTTTATTTTAAAGCTTGAACACTCTTTGAATCAGAATGTAGTGTTCAAGCTTCAAAATAATAAAAAAAGTGAGCATTGTAGCTCTAAAAATAACGAAAAAAATGGTTCATTGGGCACTTACCATGCGTGGCCACTCATATACCTATCCAACTTCGTTGGCAGAGGTAAATGTAATCAACTCTCCAAAAATCCACATATTTTGTTATTTCAGTCTTTATTCACATCATCCTCAGGGCATGAACAAAAATACCTTCAAGCATGTTTTTTAGAGTTCATCCTTTCTTTTAAAATTGTCTTTCAACCCCGTGGGTATCATACATTTTGCAAAAGCTTGACGATGCAGAAAATGCAAAGTGTATGGTCACTTTTCTCTTTCCAAAGCAAGTTTATGATTATTATTCACTAGTGTCCTGGTTTTGGTTGTTATAGTCACGTTTCGACCATTTTACCCTGCGGCTTTCTTCAGTTGTCTGTCATAGTTGGTAACTTTCTGGGAATTTTGAACCAAACCCTTTATTCGATCCACGGAAGGAAATGTTCTCATTCTACTGTCCGTACTCTAGGATATCTCGTATCATGAAGGCCGGAATGTACAATGGGCGAAACACGACTATAAAAACTATGATGAGGACACTAGTCCAAGTAAATCGGTGTATAATCTTGCTATAATGGAAGAAATATCAGTGTACATGCACCGCAATTACTCAACAACTGACCATTATTATACAAGGTTAACATTGACCAGATATATTAGTCAGCACACAAGGCAATGTTGAGTTGTTTGGATAAGGCGTTCTCGAGAAATTTAATCTAAAATGTATAAAAAATTAAGGATTACATATCTTTCTCCATAGTTTCTATAAATTATCTCCCTAGAAAACTTTAGTTTACTTACTGTTTTGTCCTTTTTCTCTAATGGTACATTACCCTAAGGAAAACGAATCGGACGAGAGAGAACAGAAAGAAATAATTATAACAATCACTTTAATTTCTTAAGTTACAAATAAAAAGTTTAAAAAATAAAAAAGATATCTATTTGCAGAATACATTTTTTTAAAATTTTATTTTATTTTTTATTTATTACATTTGACCCCTTCCAAACATGCATCTTTGGAATGGGCACTGCACTAGTAATAATAATAATAATAATTCCTCATCTCAGAAATTCAGACTAAAATTAGGTTTGTTAATGAGCATCCCTGGGATGGGTACTCAAATCTCCACTTTTGATTCTGTGTACTGTACTCAGGTTTGATATTCTTATTTGACCAAGAAAGAAGGAAACTAAATTCCAAATCCTTTCAATGTTAAAAATTGATGTATCTTTCCTAAACAAGGCCGAGGAATGAAACGGACAAAACATTGTGTTTACAACACAAATAACAAGGAGTTCAATCGTCCAAAGAACCATTTGAATACTCAAATCTTTAGGAATATTTTCTCCTACAATTCTCTTGACATCACTAAACAGGCATACCTTGGAGATATTCCAAGTTTGGTTCCAGACCGCTGCAATAAAGTGGCTCGTACAAATATTTTGGTTTCCCAATGCATATAAAAAAAGTTATGTTTATACTGTAGTCTATTAAGTGTGCAATAGCATTAGGTCTGAAAAAAACCAACAATGTACATGCGTTAATTAAAAAGATTGTAAAAAAAAAAAAAACATGCTAATCATCATCTGAGCCTTCAGCGAGTCGTAATCTTCTTGCAGGTGGAGATTCCTGCCTTGATGTTAATGGCTGCTGGCTATTCAGGGTGGTGATTGTTAAAGTTTGGGGTGGCTGTGGATACTTACCGCTTCCAACAAAGTTAGCAGAAGTAAATATCCAGTCACAGATCCATGTATTTGGTTGCAACTTTTTTTATCTATCGACACGATATCTCCAAAAGTATTGAATGGATTTCAATTAAATTTTCTGGAAGGGTGGGCAATGGGGTAAGGTAAATTGGGGGGGGGGTTCTCCTTAATTTTTCCATACATTTATGTATATACTCATGTCTGTCCACACAATATCTCCAAAGGTTCTCAGTGAATTTCTATGAAATTTTGTGGAAGAATGGGCTATGGAAGAAATGATTAAATTTTTGGGTGGATCCATGCACAATTTCTTTCCCTACCTTTTATCAGCAAAATTGTTGCTTTTTAATTTGAAGAGTCTCTTGTTATGGACAGAGAAACAGGAAAAACTCACACTGCTCGTTATGGACGTAGATCCTTTGTTGTCATTTCAACAATGTTCACAGCATCTTTACCAGGAGTAGATTCCATCCCAAGAAATAACTTTTTAGCTTTTAATTTAAAGTGAGATGCACGCGATTCTTCCTTTCACTTGAACACTTAAAGGCCATTGTTACGGTTATTAATTGGCATAATTTCAATATAATAATACTGAAAAGGTTTGAAATATTGTAACGAATTACCAAAATGTGATATGGAGACATGCAGTTGGCAAAATGGTGCCGATAATTTGCTCGATGCAGGGTTTGCATGCAACCCTGCCACATTTCTTCTAAAAAAAGGCAATATCTGCGAAACAACAGAATATGCCTGTATTAATTTCTTAGACTTTTATTTTATTATTGCATGCTCTGTGATCACACTATTGTTCTTCTGTGTTTTTATTCGTTATTTTGCTCAAAATTAGCGCAGCTTGTCCTCTCTACAGTTTTAGAGATATCAACGCCATTCCAATGCTAATTGGTGCGTCTTAATGACATTTATTGTTTTTACATACAGATTTGAAAGAAAAAAAAGAAAATTAGATTTGAGGGGCAGGGTTCTATTTACAATGTAACTATAATGCTAAATCGGACACTCTTTTTCGCTAGTAATTTTTTGTGCTTTCATTAAGATGAGGGTGGCTATGCTGCGCGCAATTTTACGTGACCTTTCCTCTGTATTTTACAACCAAACAATACTCATTTTTCCAGCCGTTTGTTTGGTTCTATTCAATTTTGGATATATTGAGACAGGTTTGACTTATATCCTTGGTTAAAATCTGTGCTAATTAGTAGGTATAATATTATACATTTTACTATTATTCTGCTTGTATGTACAATTCTTTCACTTTCTGATTATTATTCATTCTCCTCATATTTCATCCGTTCTCTTCTTCCTCCCACCTACACTTGCAATGTAATGAACAAGAGCAAGAATGAAAGAGGGTGCTTATGCTTGAATGGGAGCCAAAGGGACTCCACCTTCATTATAACTGTTATTCATTACCCCTACCTAACAAGTCTGAAGTTATAGTAGACCACAGGAATATAGACGGCAAATATATTTGTTTCATTTTCCTTTGTATCTTATTATAGTTAATATAGATACACCAATTCCTCGTTATACAACGATTCTCTTTACGAATTTTCGAACATACAAGTAAAATGCTTTTGTAACCTGCATCTATTAACGAGCAAAAACTCCAAAGTTTGCGGAGTTTGTAGGAACGCATCTCAATTTTTATAATGGGAAAGGAAAATGCGCTTCGATTAATGAGTAAGTAAAATGTGGAATGGGTGTACATTCTATATCTAATAAATGATATACTTTAATTGTAGAATATGCGATAGTAATGATAATATCTTAGTTGTCAACACTTGAAGAATTTCCACAGGTCCAGCTAGTACATATTATAATTTTACTAATGCTGTAGCCACTAAGCTACCATGAGGTTAATTTCTTCCTTTTCATCTTATATACAAATACTACCTTGAAAGAGCAAGATCAGAAATATAACCACTACAGGATGTTTATTATTCTGCTTGTTGTATGCACGCCCATTACGTTTTCTCATTATTATTCATTCTCCTCATATCTTAAGATATGTAATTTCTCATTTTTGTCAAAGAATCTTTGTGAAGACTTTTTTCTTACTGAACCTGTTGGAACACCTGATACTTGTATTTTACGCCCGTTTGATTTCCGTCAATTGACAATAATGCCAGTTAGAAATTTACCCAAATTTTTTCTTCCTTTTGGTAATTAAGGTAATGTTTTATTAAGTTATTATTTACCATAACTCGACCGTGAGTTTAAGACTAGTTCAGAATTGAGCATAAAATTTCAGAAAATTGACTGACTCAAATATAAGCAGAGTCCATTATTTTGT
>VCCN01006423.1:3726793-3741787 GCA_006491835.1 Architeuthis dux | reverse complement strand
TGTGCGCTGGTTGCAAAATGTGAGCTCACACGCCCACATCTTAGAGGGAACTATGATTGTTAACCATTGTCACAAATTTCTAATTCATTTCTCTTTATCCTTATATATTGCCTTCATCTCTATTGATGTGAGGTTATTATAATTGGTGTAGTTGTTTTTAGCCACATTAGCAACTAGCCAAACTTTTCCTTCAGCAGCTTCTTATAATTTCCTTTTTCCTTTTTGTAATCTTAGATGGATCGAAAATGTCGCAGTTGTTGTTCGTGCTAGAAAAATACATGGAACCAACTAGTAAGTTATGAGATCATTAGAGATGCTGTTGCCAAGAAACCAATCAGGCTTCTCCTCATTTTTTAAAAACTTTTTTTTTTTCCCTCTTGTCTTCCTCTTTCATTCTAATGGATTAGTTCTACCTCTTCTTCTCTTCAATTCACACACTCTCTTCTATTTCACTTTTCATCCTCTAATCCTCTGCATATAATAATATTTAAAAAAAAAAAAAAAAAAAAAAAAAAAAAAGAAATTATAAAACCTTTCCATACACTAGACCAGTGGTTTCGAAACTGGGGTCCACGGACCCCTGGTGGTCTGACAAATAACCATTGGGGGTCTGCAGTAGTGTTCCGTCTGAACCTGACATTGAGAATCATCCCCCATCGCATAGCTATCATAAAACATAATTGTACACAGACCTGTATCATATATTAGAATTAAAATAAATGTAATCCATTTAGAATAAATGATTTTAAAAGTCAAAAGTTGTTCGTTATTCTAGTTCATTAAGTACAGTCTAAAATTTAAATGTTAAAAGTAGGGGTCCGCCAGAATATTTCCTTCATAGAAGGGGTCCTCGAGTTTTCAATGTTTCGAAACCACTGCACTAGACCAGTGGTTCTTAACCTTTTTTGCCCCATGCCCCCCACCTCGGTAGCTCAAAAGATTTGATGTCCCCCTTACAAAAAAAGACTAAATTGTATATCATGTGGCAATTTCTTTGTTAAAAAAAAGTACTGATATGTGAATTTTAGGGCTCTTACTAAAATGTTTGTAATTTATTTAGTGTGTAAAACTTAGTAACAACACAATTACCTCATCACTTTTATATCTCAAAAGTCCACCAGTTAAGCTTTAGATACTATGGAAACTGTAAAATTAGTAATTAATAGTATTGTGTAATTAGGAATTAATTAGTTATGCCTTAATATGACTCAGTTTTGAGCCACATTATGCTTTTTCACTCTTCACACCCAACTTTCAAATTACCCCCCAATATATTTGAATTGCCCCTTTGTGGGGCGTGCGCGCCATGTTCAGAATCACTGCACTAGACTATAACTCTTTAGGGTCCCAACCAGCTCTTTCAACAATCCACGTTTCTTATGTTGTTTTTTATTTTTAATGTTTCTTTTTCAAATGACAGCCACTTTATTTTCAGGCCTTGTTTTCCTGATCCTTAATGGTTTGAGATACCTCGGCTACCTTTCTTACTAAATGCAAGGATTGCAATAATAATGAAAATGTCTCTTTTTATTAAGGAATGATATAAAGTTAAATTTTTTAAGAAAGGCTCAAAATCGTCTGGTTATATCAAGTATGAATAGCAATGGCAAGTAAGGGAGATAAGTCTTAATGACCAGTTCATATTTTAAAGATACCATATATGACTTTGTATAAGATGGGCATTTAATTTAAAAACAAAACAAAAAAAACTATGCAAAATTTACAATGCTCAGGTTTTACTAGCGGGTTGTTTACCAAAGCCAGGCACACAACTCTCCCCAAATGTTAATTGTGATCTAAGTCAACCCACATTGAGAGCAGTAATCTAGGTAAACTGAACCATGCCCAAATGTTTTCATTAGATTTGTTGAAGTCGGTACAGCAATACCTTGAATAGTGTGGGTTTTGATGTAGTATGGTTAAGCTATTGTTGTATAAATTAATGTACCTAAGTATAAGCTGGAAAAATACACATTAAATTATAATAAGACCTTGAACTGTACAGAAAATCTTGGAATGAAATAACTGCACTAATCAAGGTATATTTGTATTTCTTTAGTGTCTCTGTTATCATTTCCACCAGCAAAATATATATGCTATGAATTAGCATTGATTGAGTGGACTGTTGTTAACTGTCTAAAATCAAAACCTCCTTAGCTTGAATTAGTATCAAGAGTAGAGTATTATGTTTTGGTTGTCATGAGTCTCTAAGTATGAAGTTGCAAATTTAAATGTTTTTGTAACCTTTTATTTGTATGGTTGAATGCGTCTGCATACATGTTTATATTCCACTGTAAGAGGCTAAAGATCTTGGGTTTGTGGAAAAGATTTTTTTTCTTTTTACGTTTCTTTTAGAAAGCTAAAAGGTTTGTAAATTTAATAATTGTATATAAAAATTACACATTTGTCGACTTTTCTTTTTCTTTTTTCTTTGTTTTTTTTTCTTTTTTTTCCTTTTTTTTTTTAATTGTCTAATGATAATAATAGTTTCTTTTGATTTATTATTACTAAAAGTCAAATTGTAATTGACCTCTTAACACCCATTCTATTGGGGGTCTGGGGATAATCTGTAGAAAACAGCATAAAAGAAAGACCTAGAATCATTTTGTAAAATTCCTTCAAGTTTACAAAAAGCTGATAGAACTTAGCTTTTATTGTTTTATGATGTGGTTGAAAACAAATGATTTTTTTCCTATGCTGGTTATTAAAAATGTTGATTTTATGTCAGTTGGTAAAATGCTTACAATGAGATTCAACTAATAAACTCATACAGGGTGTCTATAAAGTCCCTATCTATTGTTGGTTAAACAGTGTAATAAGCCTTAATGTCAGAAACATCCCCGCAAAGGTGCGACAGACCCCCATAGCTAGCTTGGGCATCTGTCAAGACACTCCTGTCAAACCTACGGGCTCTACTCCTATCCACGCCACTCCGGTGGCCCATAGGATATAACCCCCAGGTTTAAAGGGTCGCACTTCACCTTAAAACTATACTGCTCAGGCTGGAGGTTTACTTCACACATTGGCCCTGCCATCTATGGTCCAATTGCTGTGGAAAAACATTCCCCCAAATCTTCGTTCGCGAAGCCAAGCCATTCATTCATACAGTATCGCCATAAATAAGTACACCCCTACCACCTTTTTATAGACAGTTAATTTTCTTCTAAACCAAACAGCAGGATTTTATTATTTCTAGTGGAACATTACACAATCAAAACATATTATCAGGTATTATTTACCATGTTGCCCCATGTATGACGTCATCATAAAGTACAAACGTCATTATGCTGAAATTTAAAAATTGAACTTTGAAAAATCAACAATGATCTAGAACCACAATTTTACCCCCAACCATTGAAGTCTTAGGTCTTGTATATGGCTAAACAAATAGCCGAAAGCGCTCGATCAAAAAGTTTTAGAAAATTCTTATTTACACTAAGCAATGACCTATGTTCACTCATATGGAAACAGGGAAGGTTAAGTAAAGAAAATGACAGTATCACCCCTATCCCTTTTTTTTATTAGAAAGTTAATTTTCTTCTAAACCAAACCTTTTATTATTTCTAGTGGAACATTACACAATCAAAACGGGTATTATTTATAACCAAACTCTACAGCATTGAAACCCTGCTGGCAAAAATATGAATATGTTGCCGTCCAAAAATGAGTACAACACTACAAAATAATATAAATGTACTCAATTATGGGTGACACTGTATTTACAACATTTCTTTCACGTTGAAATAGAGGATCTTATCCTTGGTATTGTTGGAAAGCAAAAATTATCAAGGCAGTTATTTTTATTAGATGAAGTATTGTAAATCATTATTTTTAGACTACTATTTACCTTCATCTCAAGTAAAAAGCTGCGATTAAAAAGTGACTGAAAACTTGAGATGAGGATAAATAGTCTAAAGATTAAAGATTATTAGGTGTATAAGTTTTTTCTGTGACTACTTTGGAAGTTATTAATTAGTAAGAGAAAACCAACTAAAGCTTTTTTGTGTATGTTGTTATAACCGTCCATAAAGATTTGTCAGCCCAATTTTATGCCCCTCTGCAAACAATTTGAAATGTAACGTCTTGGTTTATAACTACACAAGTAGTGGGCACTAAATCTCTCTGACCACAAGAGTGCCACAAACACCATTAAAATAATTTTTCAGGGATGCTTTTATTTAGATAGATGAGATGTAAGATGTAAATAGTTTTAAACCATTATTAATTTTGATTACTATTTTCCCCTCATCTTGATTTATAGTTGTTTTTAATCCCAATTTAACTGCGGGCATCAACCCACAGCAGAGAGTAAACAACGGGGATTGGAAATGAAGAAGAAGAATAAGCACTTAGTGACAGTTGTTTACTCACAGCGATAGGTCAATGGCCTCAGTTGAGTTGTTGTGATAATACACACAATTGAAATGCAATACTTCATCTAATAAAAAAAAACAGGTCTGGTTAGTCACACAATAGAAACTGTCATGTGACCAATGTTTTTTGGCATCATGCTGTGTTGGGATGATCAAGTAAAAAAAAAAAGATTGGAAAAGGAGTGATCAATGAATAAGTTACTTCTCTCACCTTTTTGTTGGGCAGTGATCATTAAAAATGTCCAAATTTTCAGAAAACAAATGTGAATGCTTACGCCACAAACTAAGGGATCAATTTAGCATAAACTTAAATTGCAAATTAATTCCCCCACACATTAAAAACCAATCATGGAGGGGAATTTAAAAAAAAAAAAAATCATTCCTTCTACACATGAGTAAAGCTCCATTGGTGTGGCCTGTATGTTACATACATACATACATACATACATACATACTCAGCCAGACTGACTTGAAACCTATGTTGAACGTATTTGTTGACGGTTTCTAAAAGGCTTTATTTCAATGCTTGGTAGTAGCATTAGGTAGTACTTCTATTAGTACCTGGTGCTCGACAATGAACAGTAACCCACTATATGGTGATACTTTATACACTAGCGGTGAAAGACCTTTTGTACAAGTCATTGAAACATTTTTGGAATAAAACTTTGGTTCTTCAAACTAATTTCAATACCAAAGCTTTGATGGTAAAAATGATGCTTATAAGGGATAATGAAGAACAACTTCCATTCTATTATTGCAATATAGAATGTAAAATATAAGTAAAACTATACAAATCTAATATAGTTGATTTTTGTTATAAATAAATCTATTAAACATTTAACTCTATCCAGCCAGATCTGGCCGACAAACATGTGCGTTTGTTTACAACCAAATCTGGCTGCGTGCTTGGAAATTAGCGATATTGAATTTCTTGAGTAAAAATTCCTCTGCCATTAGCTTGAGCAGAATCCTACCAGAATATATATTGTATAGAGATGTTAACTTGTGTAGATAGCCCACAAATTGAATTTAAAACTGGTAAAATTTAGAAATACTGTATTTTCTGTGTATAATGCGAGAAATTTAATATAAAACAATTAGGTCAAAATTGGGGGAAAGCATTATACTCGACAAGTGTAAAAAAAAAAAATGATTCTTTAACTATAAAAAGTGGTAATCAAATAAATACGGTAAATTCAGGCTGGAGAGGGTTAATAATATAATAAAATTGATGGAACTCAATGAAAAATCTACCATCTCAATTATAAAACTTCCAAATATGGTGGCATGAAATGGAAAAAAAAAAAACCTTCATCCTTTCTGGTTCCCCATATTTTTCTGCAGTATGATTGTCATACACAAAGATAATATTTTCACCATGACATTTTCTTTGACACTATGTAACGACATACATTTAACCCTTTCAAGACTCCTGGGACATATATATCCCAAGATTTTTATGACTGCTGGGATATACAGTATTACCCATATAAGTACAGCCCTACCACTTTTTAATAGAAAGTTAATTTTCTTCTAAACCAAACTTAGCCGGATTTTATTATTTCTAGTGGAACATTACACAATCAAAACGGATATTATCAGGTATTATTTATGACCAAATTCTACAGCATTGAAACTCTGTTGCCAAAAATATGAATATGTTGCTGTCTACAAAAAAATATTTTGGCAACAAAATTTCAATGCTGTAGTGTTTGGTCATAAATAATACCTGATAATATCCGTTTTGATTGTGCAATGTTCCACTAGAAATTAAAAAAATCCTGCTATGTTTGGTTTAGAAGAAAATTAACTTTCTATAACATAGTGGTAGGGGTGTACTTATTTATGGCAATACTCTATATGTCTCATAGATCTCTTTCAGAAATCTACTTGGAGACTTTTAATTCGGTCATTAACCCACTTAATTAGTATTGAAAGGGTTAATTCATTAGAGTTCTCAAACTACTGACTAATTTAACCCTTTGAACACTGACCCCCTCACATGTACGACTCCCACACACTGACACAAAGGAGCTAACATGCGCTGTGTTTTGATCAATATCCTCGAGTCAGATGTTGGACAGAAGGTCATGATTCTGGGAGCACAAAAGCTCACGTGGGCAGATGAACAGCAAATATAGCATGCGCTGTGTCTGATCAATGTCCCAGTGTCAGTGCGTCACGATTCTTAGGGTGCCAGAATGTATCACTGTTTGTAAATGAAATGCGCTTGTCAGCGGACGCTTGTGTTCTAAGAGTTAAAACTTTATGCTTGCTGTAGTTTGCTTTCTAACAAATACCAAATTTATGGATATGGCAAAAAAAACCTGCTTGAAAAATCATAAATTATTTGCTTAATGACTAGGACATTCATTTTGTGCTGTTTTTAAATATTTTTTTTTTTATTCATAGCAAAAAGCATATTGGAAGATTTTATCAAGTTCCAAATGAGTTGAAACTTCATATGCTCACTTACTAATAGAATTTCTAATTAAAACTATTTTTCCTACTTAACATTGTAAACTGTTCAATTTATTCATCTTATTATTTTTGTCTCTGTTTTCTTATCATCAAGCAATACAATGTTCATTAGGATGTTAACTATAAAAAGTGGTAATTGAGTAAATACAGTAAATTCCGGCTGGAGAGGGTTAATAATATAATAAAATTGATGGAACTCAAGGAAAAATACATGTGGATATGGATGTGGAAGAAAAAAAAGCTGAGGTATATGAGCAGATGTTTTTGATGATAGGCCTTATTTTGGGTTAATGTGGGTTCAATTGTCACACATAAATGAAACTCATTCTAGTTAATTTTGTTATTCCCACAACATTTCGGTCGATCCATTCTACAGCCTTTTTCAGGTCCTTAAGGAAAATGCAGATATTACACCTGAAAAAGGCTGTTGAATGGATCGGCTGAAATGTTGTGGGAACAAGAATGAGCTCAATTGTTTGTAAAACTCTGTGAATATTAATGACTCTTCTCAACAATAGAGACAATATAAATGAAACTGATTTTCATCATTTTGATTTTTCATTCCATAAGATTCTGTAACTTCCCTCAGTTTAATTTAACATTCAATGAATAATGTATATTTAAAATTGTCTTATTTGTTTATAAGATCACTGTTGCTTTATGTACTTTTTGCTTCATAGCACTTCTCATGAAGTATATTTGAATTTCTTTTTTCTTTTTTTTCAAAATGTGTGTCTGCACACACATAGAAATATATAGCATTACTGATGATATAAACAAATTGATACTATTGTAGGACTATACCAGTGGTTCTCAAACTTTATTGTATGACGGCACATTATATATTAGACTTACGCGGCACACCAACAGTAAAAATGAAATGAATTTGAGAAAAACTTTTCAGTAGTCAATGAACGAAACATTTATATCAGCATTCTGATATATGAACAAATCACCCCTTTTTCCCGTTGCTAAAAAGATTCAGACACCACTAGATTAGCAACTCTGTGGCGGAAGCGGGACAGGCATAATACCCTTACTGGACATGTGCAGAGGTCAAAATACATGTTTGCGGATTTGGAAAAATTCATGCGGCACACTATTTGAGAACCACTGGACTATTCACTAGTTGTCACATTCCCTAGATGAAGTGGATAATGACCAATGTTCCTTCTAGTTTTTAGTAGTCAGAATTGGAAATCTTTTGTGCACACATTGATTTTCTTTTGTGCGTTGGTTGCAAAATGTGAAGGAACTGTGATAATGACCCCCCAAAATCATTGAATGATAACGAAATGCAGGTTGGATTTTCAAAGAACATTGGTTTCCTTTTTTAAAAATTCATTTTGACACTGTAACAGTTTTAATATGAAGGGTCTCAAAATCCTTCTTGACTCCACAATTCTTGACTCCCTGCAATTTCTCTCAGTGCAGACGTACTTGCTTTATTTTATTGTGTTGCATTCAACCACAGATATTAAAACTGATCGGATTGGGAGGGAAGGGCAGCCTGACTCACTGGAACTTCTTGACTTTACTAACGATGACACTTTCTTCAGGTTTTGGATTTGTTTTTTTAATCATTATCATTGTGTTGGCTTTTCTCCACAGAGTATTGGATTCCCTGAAATATACCCCCCACACACACACTTTTTCATTAATGAGGATAATCTAACTTAAATGCACGCATTACATAAAAGGATTTGAGGTTAAACCAGTTCTACCAAATTAGCAATTTTTCGGCTTTCAAAATATATACAATTTATCCGATTTTAGCCATTTTTAGAAGTAGTTTTAGCTATAAATAACAAACCCTACTTTGGGAGGGGGGGACTCATGCCTTTCCCAAGGGCATCAGTGTGAAGTGAACACAAATTGAGCCAGCCAGGGTTTGAACTTGGCTCGCTGAGTCTATTCTCCATTATCCACTTAGCTACCCCACACCTAAAAATAGAAGAAACTAATTTTTGATAGAATTCTTTTTTTAGACAGTATGTATATGAATCTTCTCCATGGTTATAGTACATTATTACATTTAATTCATAAACTGCTGGTAACGGCTCGTAATTGACAGTGGAAATCTTCCATGAATAGCATAAAGATTATAGAACTCTTTTGTGAAGAAATAGGAAAAAAAATCTTTTTAATTTAACTAAAGTTCAAATGGAAGTAACTTTAATCAGAAGTTATTTCCCTTGATATTGAAATCTAAATTTATTTTTTTATATGAATTTAAATGTTAATTCAAGTATTGACACAGATTTCAAAGACTAGGTATTTGTCCCTTTGTAACATGTACAAAAAATATCCCAGTAGTAGATGGTGATTGGGATTGATGTTTTCATTTTTGGTTTCTCTTTCTAATAATTAAACTTGATAATTACATGATTATTCATTAACTACCAAAGCCTTCTGCTTATTTTCTTTCTGCTCTCCAGGTCAGCCTCACTTATCACAGGCTCATTTTCTTTCTTAAGGGAATTTATTAATGAGTTAACTGCCACATTATGCACGTGTGTTGTGTGGCATCTTGTGCGATGCCTCTGATGTGCATGTGCGTTAAGGCTATATAAATAGCTACAGCAATATGCTAGACTAAGTTTATGCCTTGTGGCAATAAGCGGAGTTGCGCTATCCAAGGTAGCAGCAAACGTGTTAATTAAATATAATTCGCTAGTTTTAATAAGTTTTCCACAATATTCCATTATCTATCTTTTCTATTTTATCTTCTCAAATTAATCTAAGCTTTTTTCCACGTGTGCCTCAGGCATTTTTGTATTTATCAAAGGGTGATTTTTAAAAAAAATTTTTTTTTATAGCTCTGGTTAATAGAAATCATCATGTGAGCATGCCGTGTAGGGGGTGATCAATGAATAAGTTACTTCTCTCGCGTTTTTGTTGTTTCCCTGAAAAGTCCAAATTTTTTAGACATAATAAGGAGTAAATGTTTAAATTTTCAGCCCTCTAGCTCTTTTGATGCAGCCTGTACACGTGACACATACATAGCCAGCCAGAAACACTTAAAAACTGAAGAAACATGTTGACGGTTTCTAATTTATGTTATGTCTATCCATTACTTGCTAATTCACTTGACTGATCTCATTCTTTTTTATTTTTTACTATTAGAAACCATTAACTAAAACTGTCAACATATGTTTCTTCAGTTTTTAAGCTGGTCTGGCTGGTCTGGCTGGCTGTATTTGTATTGTGTGTACAGGCCACACTAATGGAGCTATAGAGGGATGAAAATTTAAATATTTATTCCTTATGTCTAGAAAAATCAGTTGTTTTGTTTTTTGAAAATTCCCCACCTAAATATGTTTTTAGTTTGAGGTTCAATTTGCAATGTAAGTTTATGCTAAATTGATCGCTTAGTTTCTGTCCAGCAGCATTCACGCTTTATTTTAAAAATTTTTTTTTATATAAATTCAGACTTTTTTTTTTTTAGTGAAAAACATTGGAAAACATAGTGATCAATGAATAAATTATTTGCCGCCTTTTGTTGGACAGTGATGCCCAACAAAAGGCAGGAAATAATTTATTCATTGATCACTACGTTTTCCAATTTTTTAATTGATCATCCCCAACACAGCATTCTGCCAAAAGATGTTGGTCGCATGACAGTTTCTATTGAATGACTAACCAGACGAGTTATGTATTGTATTATGCCATACTAGCTACTTAAATGATTATTTAGGCTAATTCTCGTGAGTGCCAATGCTACTACCCCCTTAACACACATTCCTGGCAACAGTCTCGCATCTGAGGTTGTAAGGCAAATAGATGTTCAATTAAAATTCCATTTCTTGGGACATTTTCACACCGTTTTGCTATCCTTCTCTACTAATCATTACTGCAATTTTGTTATTCATTTTAATCAAACTTTTTGGTTTGGTTGATAGCAAACAGCATATCTATCAATACATTTGGAACTGGGTGAGAGATAATAAACAGCATATCTATCAATATGTCTACACTTAATCTCAAATTCCAATGTTGACTCCAAGGAACCAATTTCATTTTGTTCCTTGGAGTCAACATTGGAATTTAAGATTAATTATAGACATATTGATAGATATGCTATTTATTATCTCGCACCCATTTCGCACAGCTGATCAATGTAAATCAGTTCTGCATTCTCAATGCTCTCAGATTTGTTGACTCTCATCTTTATTAAGTTGACCTTAAGTTTTAACTAGAGCCTCAATTTTCTGAAGGAACTGCAAATATGATTGCACTGCAGCAAACCTTGCCCTCTCCCTGAAGAAACCTTAACAAAAAACAAACAAAAAAAAATTTACAACCTTAACAAAGGAAGTAACCAAATAATTTGAAACTATAGGAAAGGTGGAAAGTAAGGGTCTGATTTAGCATTATAGTTACATTGTAAATAGAACCCCACTCTAAAACCTTAAAAATTATTTTCAAAACTGTATGTAAGTGCAATACACAGCATTAAGACGCACCAATTAGCTTTGGAATGGCGTTCATATCTTGAAAGCTGTAGGAGGAGAAGCGGCACCAAAAATGAGCGGAATAAATAAAAATATATAGGAGAGCCATTGTGTGTTTGCGCAATCCCACTAATTAAAGATTAAAAGTCTTGGAGTTGTGTATATCTTCTTTATGGTTTCATACAAGTTTGTATAAATATCTGTATATAAACTTATGTATTCATCATAAGTCAACACTGCTTTGTTGTCCTCCAATACACCCTGAACTATTCTATCTTTATTTTCTCTTACTATATAATTTTTTTCCCACATGTGTTGAAGTAACATGTAGGTGTGCACTCTGTGACATGCTCGTAGAAAGAAGAGGTGTAAACTATTATCAAGATTACGATGCTCTAGTCTTTTTCAAGAAAAACTGGGAAGTCATTTCTGTTCAATGCATCATATTTGAGATGATCATGAAACCACATGAAAATCTTTGAGTGAAAATGATGCACATATTTGTGGTTTTATCTCGTCTGTGTCTAAGTTATTTTCTTCAAAGGTTTTTTTTTTTTTTTTTTTTTTTTTTGTATGTGTCATGTAATTGTTGTATTTGTTCTTAAAGTTATTTACTATTTTGTTAGTATATTTGGGTCGTGCTCTACTAGTGAGTTCCAGTTGTTTATAACTCTTTGAGAGAAGTTTTTTCTAGTGTTTTTTATTTGCAGTGTTGTTTATATATTTTGTTGAAATGAGAAAAGTCTGGTTTGAAAATGTTTCTTTCTGTGATTAGTTCCAAACTGATTCTAGTTTTCTTTAATTCTTTAATCACCACTACCAAAGGTTTAGGTTATTCATGTGTTCACACATTTATATGTATCCAGACTTTTCCTAGCTCTAACCGTTCATAGTAGAAACTTGAAATTCTGTACACACATTTCCCTCAATTAGTAGGGAAAATGTTGTTTTTTTTTTGTTGTTTTTTTGAAAATTCCCCTCCAAAATAGGGTTTAGTAGGGTTCAGTTTTCAATGTAAGCTGATGCTAAATTGGTCACTAGTTTGTACCCATTTGTTTTTTTTTTGAAAATTCAGACATTTTTTAGCCCAACTTTTTAATTGATCACCCCAAACACAGTATATATGGGTGGCAGTAATTCATAATTTCCCCTGACATGCTAGTTTTGATTATTTCTGATTGGGAGAGAATTTCACAGGATCAATTCCGTCTCCATTTCTGTTGATGTTTTAGAGATTAACTCCAAATGTTTGCAGTATTATTCACTACTTATTCAAAGAATCACCTTTGTTGGTCAGCCACATTTTCTCTGCATTTCTCCTTATTTGTCCAATCTTTATCAAGTGAACAGTTTTCTACTATCAGTTGAAGGCCTCATTGTGCAGTGCCTGATTTAGGAACCCAGGCGCCAAGAATACCCCCTCCCCACAGAATAACTCATGGGGTAAACATAACCTATGTTATCCAGCTCCACATTGGCCAGAACTTAGGAGTTTGGTTGTTAGTTTTTTTTTAAATGGGTGATAAATGAGAAGAATTCGTTTTTTACTTTATGCCCTGTAGAAGTAAAGGGGTCTCATATGCCATCAAATATGGTAACTATATTTGTTGGCAAAAACTATAGGGAAAAGATGAGTGAGAAATTGGCTAAAAAGATGGTAGAAACAAGAACAGTGGAGTATTTTGATTTTATAAAAAAATTTTATATATATATATATATTTTGTTTGTCTGTTGTTGGAGATAGAATTTCCAGCCAGCCACACCCACTTATCAAATCCTGTTAATTTTGTAGAAAACCCAAAGGTAACATAATGTTATCAGGAATTCTTTATGATTTGAGCATACTGTTGTGCCCATCGTTAGCTTGTTTTATTTATAACTTGCAAATATTAGTCTTACCTAATTGGTCTAACTGACATTTTGTTTTCTTTCTCTCTGTCTCTTTCAGCATCACATATCATGTCAGGGCCACAAAGCTCCTCTAATGTCCCTGCTATTCATCAACTGCCTACAGTGATTACCAAACCTAAGGTGCTCATGTCCGAGCCAGCCCGAGTCATAGTAAATGGACCGACCTCTGCAGGACATAACCCTCTGCTAACAAATGGTGCTGACTTTGAAGTGAAAAAGGAAACCATTATCAATCAAGGTTAGTCTATCTTCTCACCTCTTCAACATACCATACAAGGGTGTTGGCCAGGAATTTGATTTCCTCACTGTTTTTATAGGATAGAACACTGACTAACACCCTGCTGGCTGGTGTATAAGTCGACTCCAAAACTAAAGTGTTAATTAAAGTTTAGTCCAATATTTGTCGGATCAGTTGACTCTACAAAATAAGGCAGCACTGCATTCATCAGACTGTCAAGTAAGTTAGGGTGTCTAAACCAGAGCTTTCCAAACTTTTTGCATGGGCAACATACTTTTTATAAATTGAATATTTTGCAACACATTACCTAAGTTTTGTTAGCCAAGCCAAATATATAATGTCATCCCGGCAGTTCAACTGACTCAGGAAAAGTGTCTTTTGGAACATATACAAAACTAGCATTCCATTAATTATGAATTACTGCCACCCATGTTGGGGGTGATCAATTAAAAAGTTGGAAAAGGGAGTGATCAATGAATAAGTTACTTCTCTCGCCTTTTGTTGGGCTGTGATCACAACAAAAAAAAACAAGCAGGCACAAACTAGTGACCAATTTAGCATAAACTTACATTGCATATTGAACCCACCTAATTTTCCCCAAAAAACACAAAAAAAACCATTTGATTGTGTGATTGTTAGGGCAGGGCGAAGTCCAGATACATAGATACGTATAAATGTCAGGACATGATTAATCTAAACCCAGCAATAAACCAGTGTTGTGGGTAGCAGTGATTAATTATACTTAATGTGTCGCAACACCTAGTTTGGAAAGCTCTGATCAAAACAGACTAATCTGATCCATTATGGAAAATCCTTTATACTTAAAAAGTTGACTTATGCGCCAGCATATATGCTATGGTAAATTTCATAAACATTCTTGAGGTACAAAATATTTTTATATCCAAGTGTTATTATAAACAGCTTTTTTGATTCCCCTATCATGGAACGTTTGAATAAGCACAGTAGACCAGAGTCAATCAATGTGGTTTAAAAGCACAGAATCTATTTCAACATTAGCATAGTACCTGTCAAAAATCACAGGATTATTTACATATGGATAAATTATACAAATATATAAGTATAAATGTATTTATTTCAAACATAAAAAAACACATACCTCAAACAAAATTTATTTTTCTGTTGATTTTCTACAACTCTTTATATATTCTGTATTTTATATAATTTTAAAACAATAAGGCAACTGAAACCTGATCATCATCAGCAGTGGTAGTAGTGATATTACTAGCAGCAGTTGCCTTCCTACTTCCAGTGAACCAATTTTGTGTCTGTGTGTTAGCAATACCCACTTCCTCTCTTTCTGTTTGCAATAGCGTGACTGAAAAACAACAAAAAAGTGACCAGATTGGTAGGCTGTGACAAGATGAAGTTTTTTTTGTTTTTTTTTCTTCTTTCCTTTTTTTTCTTTTCTTTTCTCATCTTCTCTGCAATTAATTCTGATATAAAATAGCAAAATTACTTTGATAATTGGAATAATATCAAAAAGAACTAGCATTCCAAGGGAAATTATGAATCACTG
>VCCN01006423.1:3711909-3722210 GCA_006491835.1 Architeuthis dux | reverse complement strand
AAGATAAAAGCCCTTGTCCGTTGCAAGTTATCCATCGCAAGATAAAAGCCATTGTCCGTTGCGAGTATATCCATCACAAGATAAAAGCCCTTGTCCGTTGCGAGTATATCCATCGCAAGATAAAAGCCCTTGTACGTTGCAAGTTATCCATTGCAAGATAAAAGCCCTGACTCAGATAGAACTGAGTTGCCATCAAACACAATAAAAGTTAGACATAGAACTGAAATGACTGAAAATTCCGTCATTCGCAGTTAATGGGTTAATGTAACATGAAATGAATGCTGGGTGAAATATGAAGGTCTATAAAAAATGTGAAATTCCTTTTATCCTTCCCTTGATTGTGTGTGTGTGTGTTCAACTACCATTTCCTTCTGATATGACCTGTGACTATTTTTAGCTCTAAATGCCCATTGTACTCCCCACCCCCCACCCCCCCACACACCCAAAGTGCTGAAACATTTCAGAAATGGAGTCACTCTGAGTTATCGCACTTTTCCAGGGGAGACAATTCTCTTTTATTACCAATAATTGCATTAAACATTTGGATCAGTGATTCCCAAAGTGGGCGCTACCACACCCTTGGGGCCACTGCAGGACGGGGGGGGGGACAAGGGCGGTGAGAGGGCAAACAATACAAATCGCTTCATGCTCGTCCTTCATATTAATTATTTTAATATTAATTAAGTACTTATGGATACTTTTGTCACGGTTATATTTTTGCTTATAAAATAAAAGCTTCAATTTAAAAAAAAAATATTAAAATTTAATTTTTTGACTGACTTTGGGGTGGGGGTGAAATATATGCACTAAAAGGGTGCCGTAGTGGGAAACACTGATTTAGATCATTTAAAGTGAAAAACAGAAACGGTTGCTTTTTTTTCCTTCAACATCTGGACTAGACTTACGGAGCCACCTCCAAAAATTTCAAAAGCTCTGAAAATTATCAAAAAGAATTAATACACATTGATGTGATGATATAGAAAGTATTTTCTTCATGATCCCATGTGAGAGCTAGCCATATTGTAGGCTTTGTTTAATTCAGTCATAATCTTCCATGTTGGGATGAATACATTATTGGAACACCTGAGTCTCAAATCTTTTTTCAGACATAAATAATTGCTTAAATAGCAAGTTTCTTTTTCTTTTTCTTTATTTATTTAAACATGGTTGGGAAAGAAGGAAGATTGATTGATTGTTTTGTTTAACGGCACATCGACCCTTGGTGGGTCATTTAGTACCGAATTCAGGTGGGGGTCCGATATCCCTGTGACTAGAGACTTGAGGGAGGAGAATCCGCAAATCCCTGTCACTGAGACAAATGCCATGAGGACCGGGATAAGCTGGTCAGTGGTCAAAAGCTTCTCAGGACGAATCCCAAGCATGCTAATGGTGATCGCCTCCCGACCAGCTGGCCAAGATATCCTGTGCAACTTCTCCCAGATATCCGGAGATACCCGAGCATGCCACAAGGACCCCCAAAGGGCTGTGGTTCTCTGAACTTCGAGGCCATGGCGGTTTCAAAGAACAGATACTCCACTTTGTAAGAAGGAAGATACATGGTTCTGTTATTTACACATTTAAAAAAATAAATGTATATTTATTTTTGGAGGGTTGGCTCTTTAACTGATGTCAAATTGAGACCACCTAATTAAAAACTCTTGGTAGTACAGAATTTTAAAATGCCCGTGATTAGCGGATACGTAGACAGAAACAACTACAGATACTCATATATATCTACAACATACATATATATATTCATGACAGTAGACAAAATAATTCCTGAAGAGCTCTTTTCGTCTGATACCTATGAAAGGAGAACGTCAAATGTAATCCAGATTTTTTTTTTAAATATCGTTTAGGAGATTTGAAATCACGGCACAATATTGTCTCAAATCACGACGTCTTGAATTGTTGTTCTAAAACGTGCTCGGAAGTCAGTTAAATAGTTTTAGCGAACAAATTCTTTCTGTCTGCACCGGCTTTTGGGTTTTAATGCTGATCACTTAATTACTTGTCTATAAGAGTATTTAAATAGGTTCTCATAAACTTTATTATACACTGATTTACGCAGACTAATGTCCTCATCTTGGTTGTAATGTTTCAGCTGTTGTACCCTCCAGTCTTCTTCAGGTGTCTGTTGTAGTTGGTAATCTTCTGGGAATTTTGCACCGAACCCTTTATTCAATCAACAGATAGATTGTTCTCATTCCGCAGTCCATGCTTGAGGATATCTGTTTTTTTCCTAATTAATCCTTTCTGAAATGTTGTGACTATAACAACCTTATCTCAGAAATCCTGACAAAAATTGCCATAAACCTTACGAGTGAAAAACATTTTCTCTATATGATTTTGTTTTTGTTTTCTGACTTTGCAGCCCTCATGTCCATCTAGGATTGTTTTAATAAACATTATATCTTACTTGAAGTAATGAAGAAAAAAATTGTTTAAAAAGTATTTAATTCAGCCTCCTATTTGAAGCTGTGATTTTTTAAAAACTAACCAAAAGAAATTGGGTTTATATTAAACTATTTGTCCTTGTGGTGTTGTATATATTTTACTTTAAAACCTTCCCCCTAAGTCCATCGAGTATGCATGCCAAATTTGGTTGGCCGAATCAGACTTTTATTATTATCGGGTGAGAGCGAATGCAGACCCCATTATTTTATTTTTTTGTGTATGTATGTGAATTTTGCACACATATACAACCTATTTGGGTAAAGTCAAGTTTTTTAAAAATAAGTGTTTCAACCGAAAATCGACCCTTGTAAAGTAATATAATAGATCTTACCCATAAAGTGGAATATAAGAGATAAGTGTCATTCTGGCAAATAATAAAGTAAATAGAATGTAGATAAAGCTTTCTTTTGAGAGGAGTCTTGTTGTTTAAAAATTGAAAATGGTCATATCTAACCTCCAACATTACGAATGGATGTAAGGATTGGGCTCTGGCTTGTGCTACACAAACAAATTCACATGATTATTTGTTATGGTCAAATGATATTGCAATGAAATTAAATTAATTGTACACTATTAAAAAAATAAAAAAGTGTCTTTGGTAGTCAGTGTGCGCATAAGTCTTATGCATATCTTTTTTCTGGAACCGGAAATTAGTGATGTACAAATGTGGTATTAGAAAACATTGACTAGTCAACAGAAACAGTCAGCTAAGATATTATTTTCAAAAGGTATAATTATAATATATCATTATTATACTCATAAATATAATTATAAGTATAAATATTAATTGCTACTTTGTGTGCTGGTTGCAGACATGCTCACAGCTTAGAGGGAACTATGGTCACGAAAGTTTTTGTTATAAGTGTTTTGGGTATTCTTTGCTTTGATGTACATAAACCTATGGCAGTGTTTAACCAGAATAGAGAGGCTCCAAAAGTCATACATAGGCTCTAAAAGGTATAATTTTTCTATTGAAAAGTATAATTAAACAAAATATTCATCAGAAATTACCACAATAATGAAATTAAAGCATATTTTTATCAGATTGCGCACCATGAACTCATCAAGGTACGATGGAAACAGTCCATCCAACATACCAAACTGATGAGTTTCATTATTGCAGTAATTTCTGATCTGTTGTTTAATTATATTTAATTCCATTGGCAGTTGACCTTGCATCAGACATTACGACTACTGAAGCCTCTTTAAGAGATTCAATTTGATTGGTTCAATTTGAAACTGTTTGACCAATCAAAAATAATTTAATAATGCTCACCTACAAAACGCTTGCGAGATGTTCACGTTCTAACATTTAAGATGTTGAAAATGGCCTAAACAGCCGTAATATGTACACATCAAAGGATATATACTGATACACAAGACGGAACTACATTCATATAAACGCTAATTTAAAATCTTTTTAGAATTTTAATATTTATAACGTCTAGAACACTGAAATTGAAAGTAATTTTCATTTTCATAGTTTATTGTTCAATTATACTTTTTAATAAAAAAATTAATACTGTTAGAGCCTGTGTATGACTTTTGGAGCCTTTGTATGCTGCTTAAATACCTCCAGGTTTATTTACGTCAAAGCAAAGATTACCGTTTTGTGTGTGTGAACCCTTTAGAAATTAGTGGCGGAGGGATTTTGCTGTTGATTTCATTGATGTTAATTTTGAATTCTGTATGTGCAATATGCATAATTAAATGATTTTTTTTCTTCTCTCTCTCTCCAGGTGCCCAATAACAATGTAGTTTCCGGGTTGAAGCGAGATCCTGAAGATCTGTCAGATGACCGGCAGGACGAAGATTTACACAATGCAAAAAAACTCAAACTGGAACCCGTTTCCTCCAGTTAAAAGAGCTAGTACACCTACCCACACACACCTATGCATGCATTTATGCATTCACATGTATATTCCAGTGACTGACTCTACAACATTTTAAAAAATAATATAGAGCAAAAAACCGAAAGCCAAAAAAAAAAAAAACACAAAAGAACTTGAGGAGTAGCAGAGCCTCTACCATTCCCCTCCCGACCCACGCCAGCCCTGCCCTCTTCATGGAACAAATAATCTTTCTTATTTGGTGACGTGCGTGTCCCGTTTGTTCTTCTTATTCCAGCTGCGTTCTTCTACTCATCCCTCCTCCTCCTCCTCCGATCATTGGTCACACTTGATAGAACGACAACATCAAACATCATGGTGAACATTTCTTCTCCTTTCTGTCATTATGCACTCGGGCCCCCTTCTTCTAATTCGGGGGGGCAGACTGCAACTGAACTTCTACAAAAACCAGCAGAGGGAGGGGGTGGGGGCAGAGTAGGTGTGTCCCTCTTTCAACCCACCAAATGATTGCAGCAACAGCAGCAACCACCCCGGGTGGATGGATCGGTTGATGCTTTTTCTCTCTTTGAAAACTTTATTCTTTCTCTCTTCCGTGATGTTTATTTGGATTTGCCAGAGAATGACGGGATTAGGATCCGAGACTCTGGATACCGCAAGGCTTCCAAAATGGTCAGACCTTTTTCAATCGCCCAAACCTTGCAGTTGTCACTTGAATTAATCCATTAACTGCGACAGGTGGCAAACAGTAATAGATATCCATTGCAAGATAAAAGCCCTGACTCACGGATAGAACTGAGTTGCCATCAATCACAATAAGACAGAAATTTGATTGCTTTAGCCATGGAACTGCAATGACTGAAATTTCCGTCATTCGCAGTTGATGGATTAATGATATTAGCAACAAAAATTATTTGGAGAGCAGGGGTCAAGGGTTATTCAATGATTGCCAGTTAAGCTGTATTTTCCATTTCATTTTTAAAGCTTACCATTTTTCCCCCTAAATTAAAATTCTAAAATCAAAAACTGAAACCAAGAAAAAGTTTTGATTGAAATAATTTTATGCAAATAATGTTGAAACCGATTTCTTTTTGACTCTTGTGCCGCAACGCAATGAATATGCCGTTTCTACCTTTCACAGAGGGGGTGGGGTGAAGTAATCCGGTTGTTTAATTTATATTATCCTTACTCCTCCTTCCGGCCTATCTTTTTGTATGTCTTTTTCTTACAATCCAGGTGTTACAGAGGTAAATAGATTGGAACATAAATATCTTTTATCTATATTTTACTTGAATGTAACTCTTCTATTTCATAGTGTCCAATTTTCCATTTTACACTATATTTTTCCTTTCCCCACCATCAGACTCAGTGAAATTTCAGACTTATTTTTATTTTTCTGATTTAAAGTTTATTTTTTATACCTTTTAGTCTCAGGATGAGTTTTGTTAATTTTCTTTTCTCCCTATAAATTGAGACAAAAGAGGAACCTAGTTTTCTCATCCCTAATAATTGAATGACCAGTCTCTTGGTTGCTTTTATTTTTGAGCTTCTCTCTTGTAAAATCTAAGCATAAAAAGTCTTCCTTGTTGTGATCTCAACCCTCCAACTTTCAGTCTAACGGTTCCCCAATGAGGATTACTTGTTGATTGTCTCTTGTCACAATTCATTTCAAATATATCCATTCATTTTTACTGAATGTCAAAAATGACTACAAAATATGGAAAAACAATTTGCTAGGATAAATTCTACTTATATAATGAGCTGTGTGACTTTTTCTGTTTGTTTCTCTGTCCGCAACAATGGACTCTTCCTCTTGAAGGTAACAATTTTGCTGATAAAAATATCTCCTATCCACCATTTGAAACAATGGACTCGTTCACTGAAACGAGTTAAGTAGTTTCTTTTCTAGAAGTAAATTATCTTATAGAAATTCAAATATATCCGTGAATTCTTTTCATAGTAAGTAAAATATAATTTGTGGTTACCTGGGAATCTCTCATTTCTTTCCTGACAATCTTTGCTTTTATTTTTTACTAGTGGTACACTGTCAAAAATTACAGCATATATGAAATATATGGATACACATTGTGTTTTATATACATGGATAATCGAAAAAATTATGCAAGGGATGTAAATCTTCTATATTATCATAAAGTAGGTTATGTCCCTTTAGTAACAATGTTTATTTAATTGATTTGGGTTGTACAGACAAAAAATAAATAAGCCTGTTTGAAACTGATGAAAATAGCAAGTGGTTACAAGAGAACCATTTACCGATCAATTCCTTTGAAGTTAGATGGTTAACCCATTAACTACAGATGGTGGTGGAGAGTAATAGTTATCCATTGCAGGATAAAAGCCCTGACTCACAGATAGACCTGAGTTGCCATCAATCAGAATAAAACGGGAATTAAGTTAGCCATAGAATTGCAATGTCGGAAATTTCCGTCATTCGAAGTTAATGGATTAATGACGATGAAAAAATTGCAAACCCTTGTCGAGCAGACCAATTACATTATTCTTCAAGTGTTGATGGGAAATTCTCAACTCCAGTAACCCTAGTTTATTTTCATCTGGTTTGAGACTTGTACATTTACAATAGTCTATGAGGTGCATAGGTTCTGGTTCAATCAGTTTAAGAGGATCTATGCAGTTGTTTTTTTACTTGTCCAGTTCTTATATGTGTAGCTTCTTTTCTGTCTGAAGTGTTTGATTTCATTGTGCCTAATGAAGCTTTCTGTCACTATAAATGTTCAAAAAGGCTTTTGCAAGGGGGGAATCTTGAAACTTTCAAAAAGGCTTTTGCAAGGGGGAAAATATCTTATCACAAATAATTGCTTTTTTTTTGTAAATAATTTAGTTTTCATGTGTGTTGGTAGCAAATGGAGGCTGAGATGGGATTTATATTAATATTCAAACAAAAGCAATGAATGACTTTTCTTATTTTATTTGAATGACCTTGTCAAGTTGACCCATTAACTGTGGAAGGTGACAAGTTGAATAGTTATCCATTGCAAGATAAAAGCCCTGACTCACTAGAGCTGAGCAGCCAAAACGGAAATTTTATTCAGTTAGCCATTGAACTGCTATGACGGAAATTTCCGTCATTGACAGTTAATGGATTTATAGTAGCTTTCTTGATTGCCACATCAGAATGAGATTTGTACATTTGGCTTTTATATCCACTTTTTGAGGGATGGAAGCGTGAAGTGTTCTTTTAGTTTTAGAATCCTTTTTAGATGAAATTATCAAAAACAATTAAAAACAGAAATGCATATATATTGAACTTATTTCTGTTTTTGTAGCTTTGTAGTGTTTTTTTTTTTTTCTGAATTGGTCACTTAAAATACAGACTGGACTTGATGCTCATTCCAGGAGTTTGTCCACCTCAACCAGTGCCTCATAGACGTCATCTTTTACCATTCACGATGGCAGGTGGCGAAGAATAATAGTTATCCATTGCAAGATAAAAGCCCTAACTCACAGATCTGAGTTGCCATCCATCATAATGAAACAGAAATTTTATTGAGTTAGCCATAGAACTACAGTGACTGAAATTTCCGTCATTCGCAGTAAACGGGTTAACGGTAGCTGAATTAAATAATAAACTCTTCTTTAACCCTAAAAATATTTTAGATATCAAAACAACCTTTTTGTATGTTAAACAGACCTAAGATATTTTCAGTTTTCTGAATTTGTATTGTTTATGGGGGTCAAGACCCCCTCTGATGAAGTAATCATATATGGTGCCTCGCCCAAAAAGTGACCAAAAATGGAAAAAATCTTTAGACCCAATTTAAGTGTTCATATATAGTCACTGGCCCCCATAAAGGGTTAACCGTGACTTTGGCAATGAAGATTTAATCTTTTATGATTTTTCACATATTTTTGTTCCCTATTTTCTGCCTTTTGTAACAGAGATAAAACTTTGAATTCCTCAGTCCAAAGAAGGGCAACTTCTTGTGTATTTGTCTATTTCATTTTTTTAAAAATATTTTCATTTCTCTAATTTAAGCTACTGTGATTTCTTTTAAGACAAGAGACAATCATGTTTATTGTTTGATTGTTGTCAAATTGTTTCTTTGGTTGCATCAACTGGGACGGACGACAGACCTTAATCCCCCTCGTCTTGCCTTTTTACTTTTTTTCTTCAACCTTTCACTCCTTAATGTTAAAAATAATTTCATCTAAGTCTTAAGATTTTAAAACTCTAGATATTTATCTTTACTCTGCATGTGTAGCTCAGAGTAGAAGTCATAAGTTCTCTGGTTCAATTACTCATGCTGGACATGTGAGGCTTCTCAACCCTTTATAGCATCACTCCTAAAAATATTTTAGATATCAAAACAACCTTTTTGTATGTTAAACTAGACCTAATTACAAGATGTTTTCTGAATTTCTTTTTGTTCATGGGGGGCAAAACCCCCTCTGAAATGATCATATATGGTGCCTCGCCCAAAGAATGACCAAAAATGAAAATATAAACAAATTAAAGTAGAAAGTTAAATAAAACATAGAATTAAAGAATAACATTCAATAAAATAAATAGATACAAAAAATTGATATTGACCAAAAAAATAACACCTCCGGGTTGATTTTAAAATTGTATTGTGCGGGCTAAAAACAGGCTACTATAATGGGGTGTGGTATGTCTCAAAACAGTTTCTGTCTTTGTTCAAGCACAAGTGTACTTTGCAAAGTTTGAAGTCCACATTGGTGTGGATTATGTTGTCTTTGTGGCTACAATATTTGTATGTGGCTGACAGGTCTTCAGGTGATCATATATAGTCACTTGCCCATAAAGGTTTAATACATCTTTACTTTGGAAAAGAAAGCTGACTTTGTACGAAGATCAAATATAAGCAAACGGTCTTTGTCTTTGGTAATCCAATAATGTGAATGAGATGAATGTTTTTGGTAGGAAAAGACTAACAAAAATATTTATTACTAGTTTATCTATGCATTTTCATGTATGAACCAGAATGAACCCGTATTTTTTATGCATTCACTAAAGGGAAAAAATTAATAAGGGAGACTACTCTGTAATTAGCATTTAATAGTTATCTCCCTTGACAAATGTCACAAACAGAAAATATAGTCAAACACGTGGTGTATTATATAAGTAGATTAAAAAAGTTTAGCAGGTTTGAAGTTCTTTCATTGACTTTCCCAGATCCATTATCGTTTTGTCCCCAAAGAAACTTTGGTCTGTTTTACTGGCTCCCAATTTGGCTGAATTGTGTTCTTCAAACAAAAGTGAGGGGAAGACACGACATTTCTCAATCTGAACGTTTCCTTTTCTTTCTTAGTCTCTCTCTCTCTCTCTCTCTCTCTCTCATTTCCTCTTCTTGTTTTCTTGTCCGTCAGCCAGAATGAAGGTTTCTGCGTCCGTTCTGAGCCCCCCCCCCCAGTGATGCTGACAGTGCCTTGACAACCACAATTCCTTTGTTTCCACTTTGCAGCTGATTGGCTTGAAGGCCTCTCTCTTGATCCTTCCACTTGCGGATCTTTCTCTCCTTTGATAAAAAAAAAACGTTGCTGTTGCTGCAACTGTCCCCCCCCCCTTACCATGTCATCTGCCTTATCTATTCCTGTCATCCCGCTCTCACCACAACTCTGCTGATTTAGTTGAATTGACTCTCGAGATTATTAGTTGCATAATACTACCTCTGTCCCATAATAGTTGTTACATTTAGTGTATGAAATGTACATACAAATGTAACAGCTATTGTGGGACAGAGGTAGTATTAATTAGGTAGGAAAGATATATTGACGTGTTTTTATTCTCTTTGATTTTTCACCTAAAGTTCATAGATAAGTTTTGATAAATGTTGTTATATAAAAACTCGCAAAAGACCACCAAACAATTTTTAATCCTTGGGGAAAGATAAATAGGATAATCCTTGTGGGAACTTTGATGTCTAAAATCCTAACACAGCCTGATATTTAAAAACGGCAACAAAAAAAAAAAACTTATATATTTTTTTTTTTTTTTTT
>VCCN01006423.1:3675322-3685503 GCA_006491835.1 Architeuthis dux | reverse complement strand
AATGCCTTAGATGAAATATTAGGATTATTCAAACATTTAAATGCATAAAATAGAAATGATTTAAAAATTTTTTTACCCATTTTCTGCAAAATTCAATGGGTCATTTCCATTAGTTTTACAATGACTGTATAGAAATTAACCAAGATTTTGATTGCAACTGAGGTTATAATAATAATAATAACAACAACAACGAAATTTGGCAGTCGTGTTATAATTCTCATATCCTCACGCATCCCATGGCTAGCAGTGGAGATTCTACACTACGGAATTCAGAAGAGAATTTAAAACAGCCATTTAGGCCTTTAATGAACAACACATTTATTTATTGCATCATTGAGAAGAGAGTTTAATGCGCTCTATAAAAGTACCAAAACATATTCAAATGTTATTTTTGTATCCATATTGGGAACACTGTCCCATGGTCCTTGCTTAGGGGAGGATCTATCCTCGCTGCTGTAGACTAGAAACTAAAGAGAGATAAACCAGTTACCATATTTCCCAGCATCGAGGATGCTCTGACCTCAAAGACAGTTTTGAATTAGGTTAAGATAGGCCTATGAAAAAAGAAACCTTCGATCTGTAGGACACAGGGTAAATTTTCAAGACTTATTTAAGGGGGAGAAGAATAGTATCTTTGACACTAGGGAATATGGTACTTTCAGATGTATTTTCATTATTCCATTTATTTTTTCCTCAACTATTGTCTTTTTTATTCAGTTGGTCACTTCCATTATTCAAGCGGAAACAACTAAATCAGGCTTATCAGAGCATCTGTTGAAAGAAAAGGAGGCAGAAAACCTTTTCTAGAATGAAGTCCAAATAATAGAAATTCTATGATGCAAAAGTAGTTGTACACATGTTTGTCAAAAATGAATGCATAAGTATTGGTTTTAATACCATATGGAAACCAGTATTCAGAAATATTAATTTCCACAATTAAGTCCCTCTCCCTGGATATCAGGGGATCACAGCAAAGTCATTTAAAGATTGTAAGCCACAACACTAAACTTATGGTACCATGAATTTGTTAACACATTCAGTGCGTGGTACCATGAATTTGTTAACACATTCAGCATGTGGTACCATGAACTTGTTTACACGTTCAGTATCAAAGGATGTTAATTAACATTTTTGATACTTTACCTGTTAAGTGTCCCCCTTTTTATAAATCAAGCTTCATCTTTATTCTGTTCTCAGCACACTGCTGTGTCTAATACCTACTTTCCAGTGATGCCATTAAGTCTCTGTGGAATCCCCATTGTTCTATTCTTGGCCTACACATGCCAGAGAAAAAAAATGTCAACACTAAAGGTATTAAGAGTACAGATTCCAATCTTGCCTGTTCTTAACAGCTACTAACACAATATCTTAGACTCAGTCCTGTAGGACAGGACTAGTTAGTCACTCAATAGAAACAGTCATGTGACCAACATCTTTTGGCAGCATGCCGTGTTGAGGGTGATCAATTATAAAAGTTGGAAAAAGGGGTGATCAATGAATAAATCACTTCTCTCACCTTTTGTTGGGGTGTTAATTCACAATAAATTTTGTTTGGGGTGTTAATTTATGATAAATCGTGTAAGCCTATATTTTTGAGTACATGTATATTGTGATGTTTATCCGTTAAATGCCATTATATCACAGTAGAATGATTTCTGACAACAGCAGGTGTGGAATCCATACATCAGTGGCCACGCACAATAAGTGCCCCACAAACCATTTTTGAAAATTTGATATTTTCGTTATTTTTAGAGCTACAATCCTTAGTTTTTAAAAATTTATTTTGAAGCTTGAACACTATGAATCATAATGCAAAGTGTTCAAGCTTCAAAATAAAAAAAAAATGTAGCTCTAAAAATAACGAAAATATAAACTTTTAAAAAATGGTTCGTTGGGCATTTATTATGTGAGGCCACTCACATATTTTCTACACAGTAACATCATCAACAACAAAAACAGAACATGGAATTGATATTTTATTCATGCTCTCCCATTTTGTCATTTCATTAAACTTGTGGAGAGACCATGCAATTCACTCCCTAATCAGTTAGTTAAAATATGAAAAGATGAATCTAGTTGTCAGTACAAGTCTTTAAAGAAAACATTAATGAATAAGTCTGTAATATATCCACCGAGTCTTCAACAGTTTATCAGACTTTGTAAACTGAGCTAGACTGACAGTTTATTCATCATCATCATCATTGTCCTCGCCCATTAGACTTGCCCCCCACCCCCGAATGCATCAATCCTCATCTCATCAGAGAAAGTGATGTAAGAAAGGACAGAAAGGCCATGGATATCTGTTTGGCAAGAATGTGGATATCTGTTTGGCGAGAATGCGTCGAAAGAGTCATATTTATAATGAAATAAAACAATCGGGTTATAAATCTTAATTAGTAAATGACAGGTGAAAACTACATCCTAGGATTTTTTGGTTTGTTTGTGTCGACTGACATTTTTGCTAGAGACTGACCGATTTATGCATACTTTTATAATGTTTTATTGTTTTGTTTAGGATATAGATTTGGGTTATTTTCAATTGAATGTTATTTCACCTGATCGATATTTCCTAAGCCTGAAATGTTTTTTTTAGACTCGGTGGATATATGGTTGCATACCTATTCATTCATTAAAGTTTTGTTTAAGGACCCATCTTGTACTGAGAACTAGATTTATCTTTTCATATTTTAACTGATTAAGGGGTGAATTGTGTGGTCCCTCCACAAGTTTAATGAAATGATGAAACAGTGGGGGAAGCATGAATAAAATATCAATTCCATATTCTGTTTTTGTTGTTGTTGTTGGTGTTACTGTGTAGGAAATATACGAGTGTCTGTGCATGATAAATGCCCAATGAAACATTTTTAAAAAGTTTATATTTTCGTTATTTTTAGAGCTACAATGCTCAAACTTTTTATTTATTTTGAAGCTTGAACACTGCATTATAATTCATAGGATGTTCAAGCTTCAAAATAATAAACTAAGGATTGTAGCACTAAAAATAACGAAAATATCAATTTTTCAAAAATGGTTCATTGGGCACTTATCGTGCACGGCCACTGTTGTATGGATTGCACACCTGCTGTTGTTTGAAATCATTCTGCTGTGGTATAATGACATTTAACAGGTAAACATCCCAATATTATATGTGCACTCAAAAATGCAGGATTATGCGATTTATCATAAATTAACACCCCAAACATACTAAAAAAAAAGTGGCAAGATTTTTATCAAACCTAATCAAACTTTCCCAAAAACATGTCTAAGTGATTGCTAGGCGGCTCTTTTACCAACTGAGCCAAACTGACAAGTCTTATCGATTTACAAATTTATTTATTATATCTACAATACAAAAGTTGTAGTAATCATCTTCAGTTGAAATAGAAGTAGGAGTGGAGTTTGACCCTGCAGCAACCAGGCTTGTTAATTGTATATTTGTTGATACCCTTTAGTGAAAAATCAACCCAGAGTCTCCTGTAAACCTATCTCAGTGGTTCTCAAACTTTATTGGATGTGGAAATTTAGAAGTAGGTATATATCGTACACCCTTGTACCCCTCCCTCCCCCATTGGGCACACTTGGGTGATAGTTGTGGCACACCATTGTGCCATGGCACACAGTTTGAGAATCACTGGCCTATCTTTTGTTAATCACATTCACCCTCCATAAACTCTAATGAATTTATCAAGTTCTATTTTTTCAGATGAGATATTGAATTTGTATCTAAAACATAATTCTTTCATTATCTTTTTATTTCCATATCCAACCCAGCAGCTATCATTAATGAGAAAATATAATTAGCCACTCAACAGAAACTGTCACGTCACTAATGTCTCTTGGCAGTTGGAGGTGATCAATTACAAATTTGGAAAAAGGGGGTGATCAATGAAAAAGTTACTTCTCTCACCTTTTTGTTGGGCAGTGATCACTAAAAAGTCTGAATTTTCAACAAAAAAACAAGTGTGAATGCTTCTGGACACAAACTAAGGGATTAGCATGAATTTGCATTGCAAGTTGACCCCCCCCCTCCAAAAAAAATAACCCCAACCTATTTATGAGGGGAATTTAAAAAACAATAACATAAGTAAATGTTTAAATTTTCAGCCCTCTAGCTCCATTAGTGTGACCTGTATGCATGATACATACAGAGCCAGCCAACCAGCCAGACTGACTTGAAAACTGAAGAAACCCATGTTGACAGTTTTGCTTGATGGTTTATAATATCTATTGTAAGGGGAAAAGTTATTTATCATGGGAATGAAAGTAAAAGGATGAAGTCATTTACAATGAAAATACAGAGATAAAACAAAATCCAAGAAAACCTTACTTACCAGTCAAAATCCATTGACATCAAAGAGGGGATATTACATTAGAGATCAGATGGATCACCTTTGATGATTGGGATAACCCTCTCATTTTTTCCTTCAATGGCTTTTTTGACAGCCTTTATAGTCAGGATGCCCTCAGGAGAAATAGATGAAGTTATATGGTCAGGATCAATGTCCTTTGGCAGCAGGTATTGTCGGGTAAATTCTCTTTGGATGGAGCCATGATCATCTTGGCGCTCTTCATGTTTGGCATGGATCTTGAGACGGTCATTCACAGTCTTCACAGTCATGTCCTCCACCCTGAAGTTACTAACATCCAGACGTACCTGGGAAGGAACAACACAAACCATCAAATGCATTACAAATTACTGGTGACTAACTAAGTCGATATTACATTGTATTACAGTCTTTTTCAGTTTAATATTGAAATTAAATCTACATGAATAGAATCTCAACATGATCAATATTCTTTGAATATTGAAATTAAATATATATGAATGGAATCTCAACATAATCAATATTCTTTGAAGATGGACATAAATAATTTGGATGAAAGTGGTAGTAAATTGAAAAATAGTCAACTTGGTAAGAATTTTGTTAAGTTGTTTTAATTTGATTTTTCATAATATAAATATATTTTTTCTTAAACAAAAAGCATTCATGAGTATACCTAGTATTAGAACTGAAACTAAACTCATAGTAATGACATTCTTGCTTTTTTGTGTGTGCAAGATAAAAAGTCTAAACTGTAAAATGTATATTTGACATTTAGCTTTTTGGAATTTAAAGAGCTGTCAATAGAAATCATTGTTGTAACACTCACCTTGAATTCTTTTTCATTGTTGACAACTTCTGAGAAGCCACCGACAGTTACATTGGTAGCGTCATGAGGTATGACACTAGTTTCAACGCCCGGGCTAAATGGATGCTCATACATAGACATACGAGGAACCATGGGATAATCCCACCAGGGGTCATCAAACTGGCTCCACTGGCGACTGTGCATGAATGGATTCATTTGACGATGCTTGGCAAACATCCTGTGGAAATTAGAATTTCTCTCTGCTGCTCTGAATGCCGATCCTCTGAATGGTGATGCTTCGAATGGTGCGGCTTCAAATGGTGCGGCTTCAAATGGTGTGGCTGAATTTGAAAGATGATGAAAAAACAATGAAAATTATATGATTTTTGAGTTAGAACAACAGAGAAGAAAAGCCATTATTTCTTAGTATTGGTTTCAAGCTGAAATATATGCTTGTTGGGCATTTTTTCTGTTAGTAATCATTAATAATTTTATATCTGCTTACGGCCATCTGTTTCATTCGACTTTGTAGTAGACTTTTATATTGTAAGTTCAAATCTCACCTGGAGACATTATACATTTTATTGAGACATAGCATAGATGAGTGATGGCAAACCTTTTTAGCACAGTGCATCTAAATTTTAATTTTTTGAATAATCCTGTTATTGGAGTGTCACTTACAGGTATACATGTATTTTAGTTTTAGGTAAATGATTATAGATAAGCGGCCTATTTTCCTTATATATTTATAAACCTAGGATAATAAAATGAAATTAGAAAAGTTTTTGTTTTTTTCAAATTCCATTGCATGTCACCTGCGGCATATCACTGCTAACACGCGAGTCATAGGTTCACCATCATTGGCATAAATTATCCAACCATTTATGTATGAAGATTAAATTTTCATAGCATCAAAAGAGGATGTAGTAATGCCAGATATTTATATACATCACGTAGCTCCATTATAGTACAGATAAGTAAATACGCAAATATATTATTTTCATAAAACATGAACAATGTGTTCAAATAAAGAACTGCAAGAAAAAAAACTTAGATATGCTGTTACAAACTAGATTTCTTTGACTGAGGGAGTATTGTTTTGTAAAGAATTCAGATCTGAACAAAGGAACCTCTGGCTTATTGCAACTCCTGAGACAACTAAATAACAAGTGCATTTATTTTTACTTGTACAAGTTGAGCGTCTTGAACTTGGACGTCTGAAACCCTGCATTTTTTAAAGAATTAAAGAATTATTTATAAAAATGTCCAAATATCATTCAAAATTCCAGGCTGTTGCGCTGAGTGAGAGTTTACCACATGCTGGGATGAGACAGCACAATTTACAGTGACTCACCACACCCAGCCTGTAAAAGTAAAACGTCTGTCTCTTAAGAGACAACTCCCAATGGAGTATACACCTGGTGACGAAGACCCGGTTTCTGTTGCATGCGTCAGCTTAGTGATCTTTGCAAGTTTCAAGTCTGGTCGAGACCAGGACTTTATTCCTACAAGATTTTATGACCAGCCCCTTGGCAGGATGAAAGTCCACCGAAGGGATACCTCCACCCTAATCAAACAGCTTAGAGTGTATTCAATTTGTCCTGATGAAGAGTTTTCCACACTCTTTGCTCATACCGGGAATCGAACCCAGGACCTTCTGCATGTGAGGCAGATGTGTTAACCATTACACCATCCAAGCGGACACACCCAGTCTGACCCGATCAGTGTACTCTTGTATTCTGGGCTATTCACGTAACTGTGGTGTTAATGACCTGTAGTACTGGAATTAGGCCTTGGCTATGCTACACCCAAAACTTGTGAATTTCCTAAACTCGTTATACCCTCGGTCCTGAGATGCTCAACTTGTAGAACCAATGGAAATTCCAGTTAATTATTGTAATTTAAGAATAGTACATAAGGTAATTCATATATTTTAATTTTTAAAGATTACCCTTTTAAATAGCAGCCAATCCACTTGCGAATTTATATACATTTTATGAAAAAGAATGTCTTTAATTTTTAAAAGCTTCATGTAAGCTTTGCCATACTTCTCTGCTCAACTATTAATTTAACATTTTGCTATGGTTATAGAAAAAGCGTCAAATGGATGGGAGAAGTTGAGAGATAAGTAAATAGCTACCATTATTTTATTCAGATTTGACATCTAATAAAGATTTACTCATTGACAATTATTTAATTTATTACAAAAATGCAAGAAAGAAAAAACTGCACAATCACTTCACAATGCCTCATACTCCAGGAACATGAGAATTGTCACATTTTGAAAGGGGTTGTATGTTGGTTAAACTGAAGGTGAAAAGAGCCAGCATGAAATAGTAATGATATTGGGAATTGCACTGTTTAACTGAACCACATGATCATACAATTCACTGATGGTGGAAAGGAAACACTGTCTTTTTTAGGTTAGCTGGAACTATCAGAAAGTTATCTACATGTGATGATACAAGAATGTGAAAAAAAAATCCCTGTTGCAAAGTGGCAGAGCGAGTAAAAAGCATCCCAAGAATGGCAGTACAGTATCTTCATTATATAGGTTATTAGGGCAGAGCAGCCAGAAGAAAGTCATCATTCAACATAGAAAGCAGTAGGCAATTGAAATGGTGGACAGAGTTTTCACACACACTCATACTTTCAGATAAGTCCTCATTTGCTCGGTGGACAAATATGTGTTTGGCAAGTTAAGAGTTTTGTTTGAACTGTCTGCAGCCCACTATCAAACATGATGGATTTTTAGTTATGGTATGGGAGCAATCTAGAGCACTGGTTGTTTAAAGATTCTGGAGTGCATTGGGAATATTAGTTTAGAAAAATTCTGCAGGAGGGACTCATCCCAATTTCACTGGCATTTATTTGGACAAAAACAACACCCTTTTTATGGTGGATGGAGCTACTTGAGAATGGCACGTCCCAAAAGTATTGTGTGACATTCATGGCTAAATTAGTCTCTTGACATGTATTTTATTTAATATATTTGGATAATTTTGGATCATGAAATAAGAAAAATGTTCAGAAAAACTACAGTGTTTCGAATGCAGTCTGACCATATCTCACCAGAGAAGATAGCAAATTTGATGCCTGAAAGAGTATAAATTTAAAAATAAATCTACCCGATTTTAGTTTGTATAATATTCTTGAATTGTTTAGAATGTTGAATGTCTTGTTTGAAAATAGATGTTTGATATTAATGACAATGTGGAAACACAAATTGTTTTTTTTTAAAAAATCAACAATTTACTGACATGTTTCGCTGGTTACAGGCTTCATCAAATTAATCCGCAAAACATGTCAGTAAATTGTTGATTTTTTTCAAACAATTTGTGTTTCTTTCCACATTGTCATTATCATCATCATGTCGGATATCATTATCCAAATACTGATCAAATAGATGTGTCTATTTACTTTTATCATATGCCTATATATTCTAATCTTGTTGAATGTTGAACATTAGGATTGTCTATGATTAGCATGGATCTGTGGGCACTAAGGTAACTGGCGACATAATCAATAATATTTGGGGCAGTGCAAATATACTTAAAGTGCAATTAATACTACAGCTACAAACAAAATGTAAAAAAAAAAACATTGATTATTATAATGTTGAAATTGGTCTAAACAGCCGTAACATGTGCATCAGAAGACATACACAAGATGGAACTACGTTCATAAAAACGTTGATTTTAAAATTTTAAGGTTAAAAAAAAAAAATCAAAAAATCTTTAAGTTTTAGAATTTTAATATTTATGTACAGAACACTGAAATTGAAATTAACTTATTTACCAACACCTGGTTATATTAGTATGTGTAAACAAATGGCAATAAAGTAAAAGTTTGTTTGAAGTTGAGATATAACTCAGTTTTCTGACCAGTATAATTTTTGTTGTTTTTTAAATAATATTTTCACTGATACACACATCAGTCTTCATCAGCTGAGTGTTATATCCTGTAACCTTCCAGGGATTTTATTTCATTAATGACCATGATATAAGTAATTACATAAACATAATCAACACAAGAGAAATAAAGGGCTCTACATCCATAGATTATGCTTGAATAAGTTAAGGAGAAATTTTACAAAGATCTCACTGGTACCAATCTTGTTTCTTGATCAAAAGTTCATGATAATGAAAAATGATAGTCATGATTATAACTTTTTTGACAGATATGACAAAGCAATGAAATTAGAAATTTCCCAATTCTATTAAGTTGGTTATATTCTAGACGCATACAAAGATAAATCATTTAGATATGATGGTTTCATTTAAATTATAATTTGCAAAAAATATCTGATCTGACAACTATGTTAATCCATATACAATACTGTATATGCCAGACTATGAGACAAATGGTTTATAAGGATACTTGGAGGATCACCACTCACTGCAACTCATCCAAGCTCCATAACTGTCTTGTCCATATTGAGCTTCGGTAGTTGGCCCCCTAATCATAATACCAGCACATTGAATGAACAGTAATAAAAGCACTATACGTTTACATTTTACAAAGCCAGGAGATATAGAAATAGAAAAGAAATTAGAATTTTATGGCAGTATAGTATATTTCTCGTCATGTATAGTCAAATTTTGAAGCTTGAAATTTACAATCACCCAGTCAAAGAAGTTAACTAAATTACAAGGCATAAGATGAATATAGAATAATTTTCTTTGAATTCATCTGAATTTTGAACTTAAAATCTCAAGTTTTCTTTATTGTGTCATCTCATACACTGTATTCATGCTATATATAATCTACATATGAATGTATATGTGCACACATGCATTCTATTTTCACTTTCTCCCCTGACATGTTAATTCAAAACTTAGTGAATATTAAGTCTGAAGTGTTGTTACAAACTTATATCCTGGCAGCACTCATATTCTCTTTTTGTAATCTTTCTCATATGTTGGTAAATGGATATGTATTTATACATAAGGAAGTTTTATGTTTATGCATTTCTCAAGAGACAAATGCAATTGGCTGTCATTGAAATATGTAAACATTACAAATTCTTCACAATTTATGACAGCTAATTA
>VCCN01006423.1:3619574-3632073 GCA_006491835.1 Architeuthis dux | reverse complement strand
TAGGTGTATTGACATATAATGTTGCATTTTTTGATTATCAATAATGAGGATCCATTTATAAAACTTGTTAAATTTGAGCTAAAAATCTAGTTTTTGAGAGCTTTTCAGTAGAGCTTTCTCTTGGCAATCTGGAAATTAAATTTTGCTTTTTGTTTCTTTACAGCTGTGAAAAAGGGGAGTTTAGAAATCTTCAATGAGGTTTTAGAGCAGCATGGTAGCAAATTCCAGGCTGAAAATACTTACACACTAATTATCAGATTACGACATAATGTCATCAAAACAGGTGTCCGCATGATCAACGTATCTTACTCCCGAATCTCCCTTAAAGACATCGGTCAGAAGTTGCTGCTGGATAGCTACGAAGATGCAGAATACATTGTCGCTAAGGTAAGTTTGCTTCACTTGGTTCTCTTCTCTGTTGTACTGCTTGCCTTTACAGGCTTTTATCTGCTCTACTGCAAGGGTTCTCAAACTGAGAAATTAAAGGGTACTCAACGTTTGGACACTGGAATTTCAAAGTAATCACAATCAACTAACTTGTATGTTTTGTTAACCTGACATATCGTTGGCAACAATGAGTAAATCAAAAGGATCATTCTATAAAATCAAACATCTCCGCCAGGGCTCCAGACTAACTTTTTTCACAACTGTCCCGAAGGAAATGTAAACGGTCCCAAAATCAAAATGTTGTTTCTTTACTTTGTTATTATCATCTATAGTTGTTAGTAGCAGAATAAAAACACCATTAAAATGTTGAGGTAATAAATAATTGTCAAACTCCAGTCCAAACCTGGCGTTGACATTGTTTTTCTACCGTAACACGTAACGACAAAAACAATCCTCACCAAATCTTTTTAAAGAAAAAGATATGCCATCTGGATGGAAGTTTAAAAAAAAGAATCAAAAAATCTTTTGTGTCCCGGGGAAGATATTTGTGAAAACATTTCAACCATCCCTGGGACAAAGTTAATTTTGAGCCCTGATCTTCGTGTTGCATGTATTTCTGTGCTTGTTAAACTTCTTTTCATGCTCTTCATGCGCTTGTTTTTAAAAAAATATAAATGAAATTTTGTGTAAAACTGTCAATTGAGAATGATATGCGGATATGTCTCTCTGAAACTGTGCCTAGAATTGAGTTACCTATTGGAAAGAACCAAGCTCTTCCATCTCATTAAAAAGGTAACTTTAAATTGAATGATATTACTAACATACTAAATGTCTATTGTCTGTTCTATGGTATCCATACATTTTACCCTATATTCATCACAAAGGGGTAAGCCAACACTGCTGAACAGGGTGGACGGGTACGCTGGATGAAAACGTTTGAGAATCCCTGCTCTACTGTTTTGTGTTGAGTTTGCAATTATGCAAACCTTGTAGAATAGCAGGGTGTCAACAAACTACGGCCCGCCGACTTCATTGAATTTTCCCTACTGAGAAATCAAGTCTAAGTGATTGCTGGTCGGCTCTCTTACCAACTGAGCCAAAATCTTATATATCTACAAATTTATTTATTTATATATACAATACAAAAGTTGCAGTAATCATCTTCAGTTGGAATAGGAGTGGAGTTTGACCCTGCAGCAGCCAGGTTCATTATTATGGTAATTCATTCATTCATATGCTGAGTTCAGATCATTTATCCTTGTCATTATTTGATAGTTTTCTCAACTTTAGTTATTTATTTTTCTCCGAGAACAATTGAAGTTGTAATGATCTGATAATTTCTATGAGAAACTGAATCTGGTAGTTGTTGAATCAATTTAAGTAAAAAAAAAAAAAGTAAGTAGTGCCCTTACGCTGGCTATGGCTTCAGCCTTCCATGCTTGTGCTCCAACGTATCAGATTACTACTTACTCGGCTCCGATTTGCGATATGTGAAATAGACTTAGAAGCTACAAGTACCCTGCACTATTTTACCCATAGCTGGGGGCAGAAGAGATGGATCCATGCCTTTCCCAAGGACATTTGTGTGAAGCGAACACAAGCTGTCTCAGCTGGAGTTTGAACTTGTCTCGCCAGGTCCATTCTCCGTGCCGTTACACACTCGGGCCACCCCGCATCTCCTGTTGTTGAATCAATTGGCAATTGAAATCAAAGCACCACAGTCAAACAATGGAATATTGCATTGTGGGATTGTTGCATTCATTTATCTTTTGTTTTGTCTGCTTTTCAGGCTGTTGTGCATGGCTGACCCTGAGTGGCTTTCACAAAAGTTTTCGTATTTACATTTCCCCATTTATTCATTGCCCTCCATAAATCTCATTTGAATGAAATTTTGAAAAAGATTTTCTTTTTTTCATGCCTGGATTATTATTAATAATCAAACTGAACAATAATTTCCTTACTTTCAAAAAGGAAAGTTCTCAAAGAGTTATTATTTCTTCATTTTCTATAGTGCTTTGGCTTTGAAATGTTAATCACTTGTTTAATTCATTGTTTGATTTGAAATTCAAAACAATTAATACTGTGTTCAGGTTCCATTAGCATTTGTGTGATTCAGTATTTGAGAATATTGCTAAAAACCACTTTTTTCCACAAATTCATTTAACTCTTGTCCTCTATTGAATTATTGTATCCCAAATTTCATCTAGGTGTTAAGATGCAAAAAAGGGAAACGTTTTATGTAATGATGTGACGTTATGGTAGATGTGCGACCTGTTAATTACTTTTAATTAAAGCCTGCATTAACAAAATTGGTAATTAAGTAAGTTAACACCAGAACAAAATTTTCTCAGTCAGAAACAAAAACATATATTTCCATTTAGACTATTTCGTGTCAAAGGTCGGTCTCCTACTGCATTGGTGTCAGCCATTGCCAGCTCAGAATGTTAGAAGTTACCCCATGTCACGTGACAAACGCATTTGCATGTTACGCAATATTAACAACCGTTGTGCAACAATGTTAACTTTAAACAATTTCATTCATAAAACTTGGTTTTAACACAAGTTTTTCGATGCAAAAGAAAGAATCAATCGACACTTGGCCCATATAGATGACAGTATGCTTAGATTATATACATGATTTTCGTAAATCTGTATTTGGGCTTTATTTATAGTTATGACATTTCTTCTGTTAATGAATATGGTATTGGTAATTTCAATTATTTGCTAAATATATCTAAAGGTCATCTCTAAATCTTACACACACATTCTGTTTAGGACGGAATGCCGAAGAACCCAGTTATTTGGTGCGCAAGGTTCAGAATCATGTTTCTAGGTGCTTTTGGAATATTATAATTTGTAATAACTATGTAATTGTGCACTTATTGAGATGCTTAATAATGTGGTATTAAGATATACAATGTGTAGTAAGTGTTAAAAATAAAAACACTTATGTTTATAAATAGTAGCATATCTTAAAGCATGTTTTGATATATTTCTAAGAGATTTATTTATCTAAAATATATATTTAAAAATTGAAGAATTTAAAGGTTTATCTGGTTGGTATTTTTATGGAGTCATTTTCCTTTTAAAAAATTTTTTTTATAGGTAATACTTTGAATTTTGTTTGTAAACGTCTGTATTGTGATTTACTCAGTTTCATCCAAGAATTCGAATGAGTTTTTAAATTTTTGTCTGTAAAGTAAAAGGATATTTACAGTAGACCTTCACTAATTCGTCCACCTGCAATCCGATTATTTCACTGATTCGGCACTAATTTCAAATTTTGTAGGACACTAATTTCAAATTTCCCAGGGTACCGCACCAAATAAAGTGGTTTAAGCTTCATGTAAGTGAAGGTGTTGAACTCTATGGAGATATATTGAAAGAACAAAAGTGTTTCATGAAGAACTTGGACTAGATTTAATGTTTCTGTTCCGTTATTATCTAACTTGGGCAGTGTTGGATTAAGACCACAATAGGTCCTACACCTCCCCTAATTTTGGGTCCCACCATTTTAAAGTTATGAGATCTGAACAGACAATGAAGACTAACTATTTAATAAATTAAAATTTCTAATTTTAAATAAATAAGAAATTGTTGAAGTAACGCAGAAGGGAAAAAAAAGTATAAACTAAAAAAAAAAAGGGGGTATTTTACCTATAAAATATTCACGTGATTATTTTATTTATGATTAATGTTTTTCCCAAGAAAATACTGATAAAGTTCTACATTGCTATTTATTTATAAACCCTCCTCAATGTCTTGGGTCCTACGCCGTTGCATAGTTTGCGTATAGGCTAATCCGGCCATGAACTTGGGTAATTTCTTATTTTATGTACCTAAAATAGGTCCAGAAATTTTTATTCTAGGAAAACTATTTTAGTTAAATAGAATGGGAAATTACCCTAACTTATACTGATTTACATAATTTTTTAAATCTATGATGAGGTGTATATGATTGTGTAGAAATAATTCTTCTGTGACGATTCATCATTTTCACTAATCTGGCACCCCCCCCCCCGATCGCGGTGAAGGTCTGCTGTTATTCTTTCCTCGATTACTTTGAGTTCCTGTAAACTAGGTCACTTGATAGGTAAAGGGAAATAACTCCAGATAATTATTTTATGGATAGCCTCCCTTTAATTAGGTTTCATTCAAAATGCATTTTTTTAAAAATTCGTATATGGATATTTTTTATGTGAGCGTCTAGACTTTTTTTTTGTTGTTTTTGCTAGGTAAATTTTATTTATATTGAATCAATTAGTTTTCTTATGATACCCAATCATTTTTATGCAACCCGAGAACTATTTTATATATTTATTTTTTGTAAGTTGATTTGAAAGTATTTCTTTATTATTAGTGCTTATTTTACACAATAGTTGTTCCATAGACCATTGAATCATTGCTTTTTAAGATTAATACTAAAACTTAATTTTTCTTTTATCATCTGATAAATAAAACTGAAACTGAATTATTTAGCTGTTACGATTTTATTAAGGTAGACAAATCATTCAGGTAATTATGTTCAAACTAGTTTACCCCTTCACGTCAAAAAATGATGGCAATATATTTAAGTAATTTGGCAATTATAAAATATCAAAAACATTATGTTGCTGTGCATTTTCTTGTTTATGTTCAATAATTCCTGAATATTAAACTAATCTAAAGGTAAAATTAAGTAAACACTTTATCAAGTTTAATGTAACATAAAATTCTATTTCTACTAAGTTATGTCACCAGACATCACTGACATAATCTTGACAGACGACAGATGCACATTGCTAATTATTATGTGTGGATGATTTCTGGGTAGTTAAGAGTTCTTTAGTTTTTAAAAGCTTTTTAGTATTTTAGTATTATCAACTCAATGCTGGAGTTTTCATGTGCCACAGCAAAACAAAACAGATATTTAGTCCAGTGCTCTACCACTATACAATCTCTGTAAGTCTCTTATGTAAATGTATATGTATACATGCATAAAATAATTTTTCCTGTTGTTAATTATACTGTGCAGATATTACAAGTGAGAGACTATTTAAAACCGTTTCTCTAGTAAGTTTCTTGTAACACAAATCGGTAACCAATCAGTGAGTTAATAGTCAGTTTATAACTTTACAGGAGATTGTGGAGTGGTGTAACGGAAAACAATATATTGGTAGATTGCATTTGAGTTTCGTCTACTTGGATAGTATAATGGTTAGCCTGTCTGCCTTGCAGAAGGTCCCGGTATGAGCGAAGAATGTGAAAACTCTTCATCAAGACAAATTTCCCTGTGCACTCGGCAGCTAATTAAGTACACTCTAAGCTGTGTGATTAGGGTGGAGGTATCCCTTCGATGAATTTGCATCCTGCCAAGGGTGTGGTCATAAAAACTTGTAGGAATAAAGTCCTGGTCTCGACCAGACTTGAAACTTGCAAGAATAACTAAGCTGACACATGCAATGGAAACTGGGAGTTGTCTCTCAAGAGACGGACATAGTTTGAGTTTTGGCTCGAGGCTGTTTACATTCACTTTGTGCTAATGTCCGTGGGAAGGACATGAATCCACTTCTCTCCTCCCCAGCTATGGGTATATAGCAGGGCAGTTGGAGCCCTTTAGCCCTGTTAGGCATTCTGTCTAAGAGAAGGTTACTCTGACAGAAAAAACATACAGATTGGCAGTTGCCATAGCTGGTCCCAAGCCCGGGTAAAGGAAGAGGGTTGGGCGTGGGGCTTGCAATCTACTTGCTACTGAAACCACAGTAGAGTGGTTGTGGCCTTATGCTCCACAAGTAGTCTACAGGAATAAACATAACCAACATTTATAGTATTACCATAAAATACTACCATGTATTTTTCTTATACATAGTATTTTTTATTTAATGTTTTGCATTAAACTGTTTAAATGGTTCTACTTCCAATGCTTTTGTTAACTTTAACTGATAATTTACTAAATACCATTTGAATTTATGCCAAGAAGGGCACCCAGCTGTAAAAATATACACTATTTAAGATCTTTGTGGCAAAATAAATAGAGAAGACATGAATATGCACAGTATATTCTAATAAACTGACTTATCCTCAGAATAAATGAATTGTTCTGTATGAAATTCAAGAGTATTATTATATTTAGAAATCTTTGTTGAGAAAAAAAATTCTTGTTTTCATCAGTTTCACAAAAGCAGATAAAAAAATCTTGTTTTATTTATCTGTTTATTTACTTAAAGTTTCAGTTTCCCACACCCCTCCCTTCCCTGCTGTTCCAGCTTTAAAAAAAAAAAAAAAAAATCAAAAAAGTTTGCTATATTAGGAAGTTCTCAAATGTATATACATGTCGGCTTACATTATAAACTTGGATCGTTGCCAAAATAAAAAGCTGTACTCGAGTTTTTAAAATCTTTTTTTTTTCATTTTAGGCATTATCTCTTATTTTTTTATGGAAAGTTTTTACTTATTCAAAAAATCTTCCTGCTCCATTGAATTAAATTTTTCCCCCTTTCCTTTTTCGTCTTCCTCCCCACTGTTTTATTTCATTAATCTTTTTCATTTATTTCTCTAGATAATGGATCCATTTGAAAAATTGTATTTTCTCTTTTTTATTGTAATTTCTGCTGAAAGTTCTTTGTTCCCCATCTGCGTGTGTTTATTTTCCTGGTATCTTTTGTTTGCTTCGGCACTTCAATATATTTTTATTTTCGAGAAAAAAAAAAACAATTTTTTTTTTATTTTTTTTTTTAAATGTATTTGAAAAATTCCTGAATTTCTTTTCTGATATTTCTGTTTATCTGCATTCCTCCGCCTCCTCTTTTTACAAACATTGAATTCTGATATTGTCATCTTTCTTTATATCTTCTGCATGCTTGTTGGTTGGTGGTGGGGTTATTACTCGGTGCATTGAGGAGGGCAGGGTTAATGCTGATGATAAGGTGGGGGTTGAATTGTTGAAAAAGTAAAAATAGCGTTTTAGTAAAAATGTCAATTAATTGGTGTATAGGATCAATGGTTTTGATGTGTTCCAACGGCAAATCTTTTTTTTATTTCTATTTTTTTCTTGTTTAGTGGTCATAGAGATCATTAATCCTTGTATTTGCAATCAATATCGTCGTTCATATTTCTTCCTAGCACTGATAACGATCTTGAAATTAAATTGTTTGAATCGGGGGGTGGAGGTGGTTGGGGTGCGGCACGGGTGGGGATAGGGATGTCGCTTTTCCTAATTGGTTCTTGCTTTTTGAAATATTAAACTGACTGGCCAACAATGTTTCTACCAGTCATCAATTTGAGTTAGGTGCGCAATGTCACCTCTGCTATGCAGACTCACCGACCCAAGCCTGCCTTCTACTCGGCTGATCTCCCAGGGCAGGACAACTCTCTTTCTACCAATTCTGGTTTCTTAGAGTATTTTGCTGGTTTTAATTTTTCTATATTTCTAATTCAGAGTTGAGATTTATTAAAACAAATGTGGAGAGGCGAATGAAAAGTTAGTGTTTTTATTTTGAATTTTTCTTGTATTGATGTTTAAACAGTTTTATGTTAACATTAATCAACTTTTCTATTAGCTTACACCACTTTGAAAGAGCATTTGTTTTTATGTTTTCAGTGTGGTGGACCGGAATTAAAAATATTGTCCGCCTAGTTTTTATTGAAATTGATACCATTATTAGAAACCGTCAACCGAAACTGTCAACATAAATTTCTTCAGTTTTTAAGCTGGTCTGGCTATGTATGTCTTGTACATACATGCTGCACCAATGGAGCTAGAGGGATGAAAATCTATTCCTTATTTACTCTAGAAAAATATTTTTTTTTGTTTTTTGTTTTTAAAGTTTCTCCCCCAAGAAAGTATTTAGTGGTGGGTTCAATTTCTAATGTAAGTTTATGCTAAATTGTTTGTCAGGCAGCATTCACGCTTGATTTAAAAAAAATAAACACTCTTTTAGTGATCACCCAACAAAAGGCGAGAGAAGTAACTTGTTCATTGATCACCCCTTTTTCCAATTTTTTAATTGATCACCCCCAACACAGCATACTGCCAAAAGACATTGGTCATGTGACGGTTTCTATTGAGTGTTTAACCAGATCTGTTTTTATTGAAGTTAATACCATTATTTCTTCTGAGTGTTTTTGTCCATGACTATTTCTTGCTTTGCCGTTTAACTCCACTTTGTTGCGTAAAAGAATGAAGACATTTGATTTTACCTCTTGAGAAATCTATACAAGACACATCATTTCTCTAAGCTTTTACAGTTATACGTTGACTTACGCCCAACCGACTTAACCTTTGATCGCAGATACGTTCACATAAGAGCTTAACTCCCACTAACTGCGGATGACGCGGATTTCATCTCATTATGGCTCGACTGCAAATGATGAACATTTCCGTTGTGTTATTGTTAACTTGCTTAAAAGAACATTGTGTATACGTCATGTTTGTTTCATGTTCTCCAGGCGAGAAGGTAAAAGAGCAGACATCTTGCTGGGTTCAGCTAATGACTTAGTGAAAGAAACGTAATGAATGATATTTGTTCCTGTTTCTTAGGAAAGGCAAGACATAACCTGATGGAAGTCTATGCATGGCTGTATTTCTTTCTATCTGTGCTATGACTCACTAGGGTAGACTTGATCCACTTCTTCTATATAGAAATCAACTTGATCAATATGAATTGGTGCTTGCATATTTGCTTAATAACTGTGATTTGTGTGAAAACTGCATTATTGTCCTTCCTTACTTTATCAAGTGATTGCTTCAAAGCAATTGTACAATCTTTCTTGTCATTATTTATATAATTCATATGTTACCACTTTTATATAATTTTATTTTGACCTCTTCCATAGATTGAGAAATTTCATTCTCAACTATTTGATACTTTTAAAAGATTATTGCTGTTGAGGGACACAGGGTCTGACTTTTGACCTCCAAAGGTTTTTTTGTTAAAATCCTACTATTGGAGTTGACTTTATTTTCTGATCTAACAATGACATTCAGTTCAGAACAAAAACCGAAAAGGTTTGAATCATGTGCACAGCCCTAACCGTTTATAGTAGAAACTTGAAATTTTGCACTCACTCAATAAGCATTTTTTTTTTCTTTTTTTTTGTTGAAGATTCAACTTAGTGGCTGAAATAGTTGCGTTTTTCTATCTATGTATGTGTCACAAGTACAGTGGTACGCAATGTAGTCAGTGGAGTTTGACCCTGGAGCAGCCAGTCTTGTTTGGTTTATTAAGTAAAAATAATCAATCCAAGACAAATTTATTCAATCATTTAGGCAACCAGTCTAATGGAGGGTCCCCCGACAGAAACCCCTTTCACCAATTTGCAGACCAAGCATGGCGAGTACGGCACTACCCTTAGTCAAAATCCTGATATCAGCCGAGATCTGTGGTATAAGATGCAGAAGGGCTTCCTTCTCCGCGGGGTGAGAACAAACCTGATGATGATACAAGTTAAATCTAATAGCTCACTTTCTTAATCATAACAAAAACTAGCATTCCAAGAGAAATTATGAATCACCGCCACCCATATATAAGTTACCTTGATGAAAATGCTACCAGTATGGTTTGAATCATAAATGCATGATTTAAAAAAACAAAACAAGTGTGAATGCAGCTGGACACAAACTAAGGGATCAATTTAAGATGAACTTACATTAAAAATTGAACCCCCCCCCCACAATAAACATATTTAGAGGGGGAATTTTCAAAAAAATAAAAATTTTTCCCTACTCATTGAATTGTGTGCGTGTGTGCATGCGCTTCAAGTTTCTACTATGAACGGTTGAGGTTGGGCGAAGTCTAGATACATATAAATGTCAGAACACCTGAATAACCTAAACACAGCAACAGTGTTTGAACCGGTCTGTTGTGGGTAGCAGTGATTAATTAACTTCTTTTTGGAGAGAGAGAGAGAGAGAAAGTTTTCATCATGCTATATTATGAAATTATTTGTAACCAATTGTTTTTTTGTTTTTTTCTTTGTTCAAAGTGTAATTTCTATATCCTCTCCAAAGAACATTGTATAAAGCTAGTTTTCAAAACTTGTAATTGAGGAGGGAAAAGAAAGAAAGTTAGAAATACATTCTTGGATGTCTATTATATTTTGGGGGAAGCTTAACTGTTACCACTCTGTAGGCGACTTTGTTTGGAGAGCAGAAAGTTTGTCTTGCCACTGCAGGCGACTCCGATTGCTGGATGATAGTGTCTGAATTGAGTGGTCGAATTGGCATGTCAATTTCAGTCATACATGAACAGACACCCAAGTTACAGGCTTTCAAACTTACTAAGTGCACAACATCTTGGCACCCTTGAAGAAGAATGCAGTGTGCTAAAGATTAATTAATATTCCTTATATTTGTTGTTTCTTGATAGATATTGCTTTTTATATATGATCAGTTATGTTCTCTCATTCCTTTTTTTTTTTTTTTTTTTGTTTGGAAATCTGAAATATTGTACAAAATGATATTTTGGGGATTTTTTTTGTATGTTATCATTAACTTGTTTTCTGTTTTCCAAGCATCCTTTTATTTATATATATATTTTTTTTTTTTAAAGATTTTTGTATTCTAGCTTACATAAATTAATTTGCTAAATGTACATTTACAAATTTTCTGATGTGAAAATTAAATTTAAATTATTTTTTTTTTTTTTTTTTCACCCTATGTGGTTCATAGTTTAAAAGCTGTTAATTTCTGACCATTTCCCAAATGAAGACATTGGCATTTTGATATCTGGGATGATTCTTTGTCATTTTCTTTTCTTTTAAAAAAACAACAAACTTTCTGATTCAATAACATCAGGAAATTTGAGATCTAACTACACATGAAAGCAAATAATAATTTATAGAGATTTCATAAAATTAAATAGGGGCAGTGTATAATGATTGCAGAAAATTCTGATATAATAATTATTTGTTACCAATGCTTAGGACAGAAGATATTGGCTAGAAATGACCTGGTGATCTCAAATGACCACCTATCCTATGTTAATCATTGTGTCAAGTTACCCTTGTACACAAATTTGCAGCCCCTAGGGTGCAGCCATTTGAGATTCTATCAAACATAAAGAAGCAATTTGTTGTCTTTAAAGTATAATTATATAAGAAAGTTTTGTTTGTGGCATTCAAAGATGGTTAAATGTTTTGTAGCAACCAATGTTGAATAAACTCAGGATTATTGGCTTGTTAGACCAACACTCTAACTACAGGACTGATTCCCTAACGTTAAACTTGTTGGTAAGAAAAATAAATAGGATACTTTTGTACTTGCATATATAAAAGCCAGTTAAGTTAGTTATATTATTAAAGTTTTATGGTAGCCTTTTTATCAATGATGTTTTTATTTAAAGAATCTTTGTTTCCTTTAAAAGAATTTATGTTTAATGATCTGACTTTATTTTGTGTCATGTTTCATTTCCATCTGTATAATGTACATTATGTTATTGATTGAAATCTAAAGAAAATTCAACTCATAATCATGGGGGTTGATTACCGAAGAAAAAGGGGAGAACATAAAAACACTCATTACTTAGAATTTGTGCTTCTAGAAAATCTTTTTGCAAGTGCATTTCCTAACTGCCTGCCTCGGCCCTCACCTGCTTGCAAAGTCAAGTTTTTAACATAATGTAGAAGTCATGTTCTGTTGATGCAAAAACATGCCAAGACAAAGCAACTAGCCTTTGTTCACTCTGTTATGACAAACCGCATTTTTTTCAAAGTCTGGTGCTAAATGGCCTTTCAAACATTTTTAACTCTTTTCTTTGATTGATGCTCTGAACCGAGTTCTTTTATGCCAAAGTTTTTCAAGCTTTGAAAACAAAGAAAATTTTCAAAGACCAAAAGGATATTTAATAAACAAATAAACAAGAATTAAAATTAGCACACAAGCTGAAAAACTGATTTAAGAAAAATCAATTTTTCCAAAATGGACTCCAAAGCTCCTTATTAAATCGCAGCCTGGCTAAACGTAAAGGATTGGGCATCGCTGAAATACGGTTATTTACATTTTAAATCTTTTCTTCAATTTCTACTTAGCATTTTTGATGTATTTCTCTTCCTAGTAGCAGTCGCAGTGGCAGCTCAGAAATAGTTCTGAAATGGAAGGGAGGAAGAAAGGGAAGACGGGGGGGAAAAAAAAAAT
>VCCN01006423.1:3583203-3593216 GCA_006491835.1 Architeuthis dux | reverse complement strand
AATACTTATAATCTGTTTGAGGATTTTATTAATACTAAGCTGGCTTCTAAGGGAAAATCATTTTATTTTGAAAATACTTTTCCTTCTCTTGGGGAAATATGTGATAACATATGTTGCTATCCCACCACCAAATACAGCCATGCATCGACTTGCGTCCAGCTTACATTCTGGTGGTATGTACACAACTTGATCTGGGTGTAAGTCTATCATTATAGGAAGTGAAATACACACACTCCACCACATAAGATATCATGGCACATACACATTTACCTAAACCTCTATATTGTACATACATCTTCCTTGCCTTTCCGAAGAGAAAAGAACAAATGTCATCCATTACATTTCTTCCACTAAATCATTAGCTCAACCCAGCAAGGTGTCTGCTCTTTTACCTTCTCACCTTCCTTGTCTGGAGAATTTGAAAAAAAAAACATGACGTATGTGTTCTCTTTAGCAAGCTGACAATAACATGATGGAATTTTCGTCATTCGCAGTTGAGCCATAGAATTGCAATGACTGAAGTTCCCATCATCCGAAGTTAATGGGTTTTAAGCTCTTATGGGAATGTATCTGCAATCAGACATAAATCAATGAATGACTGTATAGAAACTCGGACCTCTCAATCTGCAGTTCTGTTCTATAAACTCGTTATTTTTCAAATCTATTACCCCGTCAGTTCAACTTTTGCCCCATTGGGGACAATATTTCCCCTGTTGAGTATAACTGCTCTACATTATCTTATACCTTTAACCAAATAAATTCTCACATCAAGTTGCTTGACTGTACATTTTCTAAAAGGAACATTGCTTTCCACTATGTAATGCTTTATCTTGGCTAAGCCAAGTAAATTTCATAACTTGCAAATATTTGGAGCCGGCATAATGAAATAACGGAAACAGAATTTAATAAGTAAAACAAATTTTTAAAATCCATTTTGTAATAAGATATAAAACAAAAGCAACAATTTAAAAAAAAAAAAAAATCCATTTGTATGTGACAAACTATCGCCCTCTTCAGCTCAAATTTCACTCCTGAAGGGGGTGGGGTTGAGAATGAGTGGTATACATGCTCACTGGTTAATTTAGGTTAATACCCTGTGAATATGATAGATTTTACAAGCATTAATTAGGTGGAAGAATCTGTTTCAATCCTCAACCCTTGTTTAAACTGTTAGATTCATGAACCACTTGAAACCGCTGTGGAATTCTTTAATGAATAGAATAATGAAAAATGAAAAATGAAACTCTTAAGAAAAAGAAATTACCAAAAAGTCCAAGGGAGTAACTTCAATCGCATTTATATTCCCTAGTATGAATTTAAGAGTTAATACTGAATTATTATTCATTAGTGATTTTGTAATTTTAATTTGTTTTAATATGGGAAATTCTTTACCAGTACTAAACAGATTGCAAGAAAAGGATCTTTTTTTTGTTCTTCTTTCATGCCTATTTTTTAATTATGATTATAATTTTGTATTTGTACTAGACTGACCGCCAGAGTGTAGGGTCATTGGCTTTACAGTCAGTAATGCTTTGGTATAATCACTGTGCACTGTCTGCAAATGCATTTAGGTAATTAGTGAATTTTCATGTATTATAGGTATGTTAAATTTTACAGACAACTTGAGAAAAAGCTCCTCAGGGTTTTTAATATTGTGCTCTAACCACTGCTATACACCTACAAGTGTATTTAAGCATTTAAAAAATATTTATTCCTTGTAGATGTGATGGATTTTAAAAGTAACCAGACAACCCTGTAACCCATTTGGTCGTTGGTAGCGCAAATGCAGACCCCACAAAATTATTTTTCAGTTGTAAATCATTCGGACATTTTTGAATTCTTTAAGTTATCGCATATTAGGGGTACCTTAATTCAATACCTTTGGCTACAATGTACTGTTTTGGCTATTTAGAGGTCATACACAGATAAGCAGAATCAGACTTTTAGTATTAGATAGATAGATGGAAATCATATTATTATTATTGGTGTGAGCACGAATGCATACCCCACAATATTAATATTCAGTTTCAAATCATCTGGATTTTTTTTGCATTCTTTAAGTTATCGCATGGGGTACTTTAATTCTTTACCTCTACAATGCTCAGTTTGACTACTTAGAGGTTACCCCCTGTCTCACTCCCTCTTTCATTAAACCTCTGAGAAATTCGCCCACAGATCGCTTTGCAACCTTTTGGCTAAGATCAAAGTGTAGTATCTGTTCTTTGAAACTGCCATGGCCTTGAAGTTCAGAGAACCACGGCCCTTCGGGGTTCCTTGTGGCATGCTCGGGTATCGTCCTGGGAGAAGTTGCACAGGATATCTTGGCCAGCTGGTCGAGAGGTGATCACCATTAGCATGCTGAGGATTCGTCCTGAGAAGCTTTTGGGATCCCCCCACCCCTCCTTATCCTGGTCCTTGTGGCATTTGTCTCGGTGACAGGGATTTGGGATTCTCCCCCCTCTAGTGCCGTTAAACTAAACAAAACCAAAAAAAAAATAAACCTGAGCTAGAATTTGAATTTTTTTCCCTCTGATTTTGCCTTTGATTCTTCTATATTTTTGCCTCATATTTTAGACTAGTAGCAATTATCCTATTATGTTTTTGGCAAGTGGGGGAAATGTTCTGAATTTTAATGTTTTACAAATAAATGTAACTGTTTCTTCTTTTAAAACCTCCTTTAGGCCATTAGTCTTCAAGTATGTTAATACAAGTTGTCTATCATTAATCTTGCATCATTAGTGCCTTCAGGATGTCAGATTAGTGACTTTGCTGGATTACTTGTAGTTAGGTTAAGTAAACATCTCTACTACAATAGAACACTCTCATCTTACCTGTAAATCTGTCCATATTGAATAATAAAGGGGGAAAAAAGCATTGATGAAAGAGGAAAAGAAATTTTAATGAAGTTAAAATTATTCCCAGATTAGTAGTGAAACCAGATTACTGGATAAGTGATGATCAATATACCTTGCAAATTTAGTTTTCTTGGCTGTGATTCTTTGCAAGTATTTGGTAGGAAGTGCAAGTGACCAAGCAGTTAACCGCACAGAGAATAGGATTGGCGAGATTTCGAACCCTGGCTGAGACAGTTTGCAGTCACTCTGCACTAATGCCTTGGGAAAGGCATGAATCCACCCCCCCCCTGCCAACATGTCATAGGCCTGAGTGGTAGTGTAAGGTTCACCGCCCTCTATGATCTTGGGGGAAGGCCTATGTCTGACAATGGACCGTAAAAGGCTGATTTAGATAATTAAACATTTTTTAAAAAAAATAATTGTCCTAAAAAATGACCAGTAAGTTGAGTGACTCAGTTTCATAGAGAAAAATTCCATTCTCCTTTTCTCTAAGCTGTTTGTCACCCAGGAGCCCCTGGGCACTCCCACCCCAGACATTTCCAAAAGCAGCCTCATGATTGCTTTGTTATTGTTGCCCACAGATCAGTGGATTTGAAAAGTGGTAATTAGAAGCTAAGCGGTCGTTAAGAGAATTTTTATGGTGAAACAGACGAAGAGAGCTAGAAGTCTTTTTGCTCGGTGCTTAATTGGTTTTTGTAAAAATTCATATTTCTTTTGTTTCTATTCTGTCCATCCCCTTTTATAGAAGGTTGAAAATATTAGGGTAAGAGGCGTGGGTAACCGAGAAAGATGAAAAGGGCAAAGAATGAAAATATTAAAACAAAAAACATTTCCGAAAATTCAACCAACAAAACCACCCATCTTTTCTATTTGTGTTCATCAAAAATTTTCAATGCTTCATTAGATTTGATGAGATCAACAACCAGGAGGCATTCGACTGCTGCGTCTCATCAACGCACATGCAGGACATTACTAGAAATAAGATGGATAATGATTCAAAAAGAAAGAAAGGATTGACTTGTTGTCTATTCTTTAACATTTGTCCTGCCCACAACTCGGCGAATGCTGCTGTAAGTCTTCTAATGAACCTCATCAGTTGAACGCAGGCGCCAACATCTTACACACTGCCCACTATGCTATCATTCTGCCATGGATACCATAACCTCGCCTTTTCCACTACCCCATACACTAGGTGATTTACTGATTTTCCCCCTCTAGCACAATGGGACATGTGACCTTCTTGGTTGGCTTTTCCCCATACTGACTGATCTTGTTTCTGCCTGGTCTCTCTCTTTCTCCCATATTTTTTTTTTTTTAAACTTTCTCCTACATATATATTTGGTGTGTCTGTGCTGTCTCTTTCATTTCTGATTGGCCTGTGCTGTACATAAACAACCGTGGCCATCCTTCTTGTGTTCTGTTACTAACAAACCCGGTGCTGCACCCCCTAGTGTTTTCATCATTTTTCCCCTCCCCTATCTCCCTCCAGTCGAAGAATGTTGTTTATTAGGAAGAAAAGGATGGTTTTGAAAAAAAATAACAACAAACAGATTAAAGAAATAAAGGTACAACAACAAAACAGAAACAAACTCAAAGACCTTTCACCTTGTTTTGTTATCGTTTGTTATCAAGAGAAAATGCAGTGGTAATAATAAGAGACAATTCAGAATATAACTCTGCCCTCAGTGTTAGAAGTCTGTCTTTATTGTCATACAAATGATGATAATGGTGCTAAACATGTCTATTATTTTGTTGCCTCTGCTATGCTTTCTCACCTGATTCACATCTTGATTGCCATCGTCTTTTGTTGTTGTTGCTATTTATTTTTTGTCTTTGCTTACAATTGATATCTACTCTTACTCTTCTTTGTATCGGATAGTGCTTTTCCGACTGCTTGCCTTGCTTTGCTAGGGTTTCTGTCCAAATTGGCTCCTTCTGATTTTTACACACTTTCTACTTTATTCCAACATCGCTTCAATTTCGGTGCCGATACTGATATCAAATGGAGTGAGTGGTTTATTTCCCATTGAGTTTCTAATGAGAAGGGGAGAAAGAAAGGATTTAAAACAATCTGCTATCATGTCAAAGGATTTTTTGACTTTTTTCATGTAATCATGTAGCGAAGTGTACATCTGTCCATCTGGTGGTGATACTAATGTAATTTGTCTTTTATTAGAAACTGTCAACATAGGTTTCTTCAGTTTTTAAGCTAGTGTGGCTGGCTGGCTGGCTATGTATCTATCATGAGTACAGGCTGCACCATTGGAGCTAGAGGGCTGAAAATTTCAACATTTACTCCTTATTATGTCTAGAAAAAATTCCCTCTGTAAATAGGTTTTTGGTGTGTGTGTGGGGGGGCGGTCATTTTGCAATGTAAGTTTATGCTAAATTGATCCTGGTCATGTGGCAGTTTCTATTGAGTGACTAACTAGACCTGTTTTTTAGTTTTTGCCACTTGGATATTTTGAATGTTGAGTGTCATAGCTCAGTTTCTTTACATGGTCTAGTTTAACCTTTAGCACTCTGCATTCTTTTTCAAGGGCACCAAGATTGTGTGCACTTAGTAACTTTGAAATCCTGTAACTTTTGTGTCTCTTCATGTATGACTGAAATTGGCATGCCAACACAACCACAAAATTCAAACACACTATCGTTCTGAGATCATAGTCGCCGGCAGTGGCAGGACAAACCTTGTGGATGAATAGTATATATCTGTCCATTAGTTGAAGTTAGCTAATTTTAATTATTTAGGAGTTGTGATCATTTTATCTAGGAATGTTTAGAGAATGCCTTGTCTTCACTGTCTATTTGTGGAATGTTTTCTAATTGATAGGAATCCAGGGTTACAGTTTTATTTTTTTTTTTTTACGTACAAGGTTCCTGCCACAAGTTATTCAAACCCTTTTACCTTTACATATAATCTATTAATAGGACAGAAATATTGTTTAAAAATTAAACCTGATCCCGAATCTCATACACGCATTGCTCTTTCTCATGTACATACATATTCTTTCTCTCGAAAAATCATCCATACACCCCACTTGTTCTTCCAAAATAATTTATATACACACATACTGATAATTCTGTAATTTTTTTCTCTGATATGCTCAGATATTTATTCCTTTCTTCGACTTAAATACATATATACTTCTCTCATATATATTTCCCTTGCCGCTGTGTATTTTTAACCTACCTCCTGGTAATTACTTATACACTCATTTGTTTGTATATACTCGCTGTCACCCCCTGTGCACATACTTAAATAAAGGCATACATACTTGTATATTTATTTCTAATCTTCAAAATAAAAATGAAAGTATTTGTGACGAGAGTGAATGACATCTGATCTATTGTATAGCATGTGAGTCTTTGTTTTCTGTTTGGCCAGGCTTAGAGAGCTTCGTTCTTAATGGAACATGGATCCGTTTTGATCTTCCCAAAGACAAATCCTGCTCTGATCTGGAAGCAAGTGATCCGATAGAATCGGATTAGTATCAGCAGATGATCCACTGCCTGACTAAGTGATTTTCCTTGTATTGGTCTCTCATTTGGTGACTTTGTCAATGTTGTCATAGGCCAAGCTGTATATACACACATGCACACTTTTTCTTTCTCTCTAACGAACAAGATATTTTTAATGCTTAATTAAGAACATCAGCTTAATTAACAAATAGTTTTTTGGGGCGATAAAAAAAATAACAACTAATAATTCTTTGATTTACTTAGTTAAATATTTGCAATAAAGATGAACATGCCTTTATTGGTGTTATTTCCTTTTTGTCTTTGATTAGTTGTTTGTTTTTATGGAACCACCAAATTTGGTGTCAAGTGTATTTCCCTTTGTTCAATTTTCGGTTTTATCCTCTTTTTTATGTAAGTAGTGTCTTTTTCTTCTAAGTGTGCCACCTTAAATTAATCCCAGTAATTGAAATCTGAAAGTCTTTAATAAAACCCTCTCGTAATAAATCCGCAAGTCAAATGAAAGCCGGAACGTTTTTTATTTTTTTTCCACGCATATTTTTCTGCTTTTGGAACCATAAAAGTTTTTCTCGTATGGTCCGCCCAACCAATCACGGAGACAAGAACAGGATTCATTAGCGATCTTTGGTATTTGAGTGTGATGAACAATCATTAGCATTTAGAAGTTGGGCTTTTTTTCCCCGTCAGATTTCTTTTGACTATTAGTCTTGTTTTTATTGGCACAACATAAGCGTCATCATCAACATCATATTGTCAAACTCTAGTACAAAGTCTGGAGTTGACTTTGTTTTCCTACCTTAACAAGAACAACAAGAAAAAGAACAATCCTCACCAAAATTAGGGGTGTAAACCGATATGTAAAATTCACATTCCCCAACCATGTTTTGAACTCACAACGAACTGATTGCCAGGAGGCTGTCTTACTGACTGAGCTAAATTGACAACTCTTAGATATTAACAAAAATGTATCATACAGATATGCATGGGCTTATTTCATTCTAATAAATAAATACATTTGTACAAAAAATATATATTTCTATTTTTTATTATATATACAATACAAAATATGCAGTAATCATCTTCAGTCAGAATAGAATTAGGATTGAAGTTTGACACTGCAGCTTGTCTTGCTTTTATTTCCTAATAATTTAGTAAGCCATTTTCTACTGATAATTGATAAATGTTGGTAAGAATATTTCCTGATCATTATCAGCTAACATATCATTGATGACTTTATCAAATGGTGATGCTTAATTTTTATAGTCTAAATCAGATTCCTTTGAGCCATTTTTTTTAATGAGGGCCTAGTGGTATTTTTTAAAATGAAAATCTTTTGATCACAGCTTGCCAGCGGCTAAAATAAATATGAATTATTCAAACTTTAACACTTTGCATTCTTCTTGAAGGGTGCCAAGATTTTGTGCACTTAGTGACTTTGAAAGCCTGTAACTTATGTGTCTGTTCATATATGAATGAAATTGACAAGACTACACAACTGTTAAATTCAAACACTATTGTTCAGTGATTGGAGTTGCCTGCAGTGGCAGGACACACTTTTTTAAATTCTTATTTGTTGTAATTATGAGTCTTGTTTTATGTTAGGATGAACAATGTCTTTGACAGACAAGATAATTTCCATTTGCATATCTTAGTGCTTGCAATTTTGTACTTTGTTTTATAGTTAGTAAAAGATGAGCCAGTCTTATATGAGGAATGTGTAGGGATCAATATAAATATTCTTTTTTGAGACATGTTTTTCATTTTCTGGCTGTAATTAAAGTATTTTATCTTTTTGATTAAAACAAATCTGTACCTTCAAAGAGTTTTTTGGATGGTTGAACTCCTACTTATTTGTGTTGTTAACACAATGTTTTGGACGATCGATTCTACAGCCTTCTTCAGGTGTACTATCCGAAAGTAATGGTGGTAAACAGAAATTATCCCATCCCATATTAACAACGTTTCTAACGTAGGATTCAGGTGTTTTCCTCTCCTTTCTTCGTTAAGCCTGGATTTCCATACCATGTCCCTGTTGAGTAGCGGAAGCCACATTGAGTTGAACTCTGCATTTGTTTGACTCCTACACTCATCTGACATGTTGCTGTATGCTGCTTCTTTGATTTTTCTCTGTTTCCAACAGTGTTCCCTATCTATAATGACCCTTCTCAAAACTATAGACAAATCTGTACCTGTTTACCAATGTGGCACATGTCCACTGCTAAAAGAAACTTGGCTCGGAAAATAGAAATGTGGACTTATTTCAAATTCTGCTCATGGCTTTTGATATCACATTTGCAGTAAAGGCACCCAACTTCACTGTACCCTTTCTCTTTTCTTTTCATCTTTAGCAAGCTCTTGTCATTGTGATGCCATCAGGGTTGGCAAGGAAGGGAGACTAAGGGTGATGCTTTCCAATATATGTGGGTCATTTCAACTCTCCTAATTAGAAATATTAGGTGATTTGATATGGAATGACCCATGTCATGATCTTTAAAATATTTTTTGATGTGATACTTGTGAATATCGATGATCTTGTAATAGAGAAATGGGGGTTGTTGTGTTGGCTACTTTACCATAATCCATGTGTAAGCTACAATCCTCAAATGAAGATTGACATCATACAGGAAGTGAATAATTGGTACATTTCTTATATATAATAGCATCAATATTTGTCTATGAGAGCCATAACAACCTCTCTCACTTTCTCCATTTACAACTTCTACTACTGTATATGTGACTTGTATGTGTTAAGAAAATGACATGTTTAATTTTAGTCTTCTTAATGAATACAACAAATTGATTAATCGATAGTAGGGGGCATTTAAAGAGCTGTGAACTTGAGCAATTATCTCTGGTCTCATTTGCTTCTCTTTGCTTTTCCTTATTTGCAGTTGTCACTATACAAGATGTGTCAAGCACCCCCCCCTCTTGTTACAGACTACAAAACTCTTATATTGTACAGCCTGTCAATTCCTAGAACCTAGCCTCCAATCCCGTGGTCAGTGGAAAGGTGTCCCATTACATACCTGAGTGGGGTGCTATGCGTTGTATTTGAATTCAAATAATTCACTCTGTATCTTAATATAACACTTAGTGGCACTACCTATCTATTTCAAACCGTCAACTAAAACTGTCAACATAGCCAGCCAGACACACTTAAAAACTGAAGAAACCTATGTATGTTTCGCATGTTTAGCCTGCACCAATGGAGCTAGAGGGCTGATAATTTAAACATTTAATCCTTGTCTAGATAAAAAAATTTTTGTTTTTTGAAAATGCCCACACCCTAATGTTTTTAGTAGGGCTTTCAATTTACAATGTATGTTAATGCCAAATTGGTCCCTTAGTTTGTGTCCGGAAGCATTCACACTTGTTTTTTTTGTTGAAAATTCAGACTTTTTTAGTGATCATTAGAGATCAAGTGACAGCAAATCACCTCAGTACCCTGTTCTCTCTCCAGTACTTTTGTTGATTCTAGTAATTTATTCTTGCATTTGCTTATTTACACCAGATGTTTGATGGTTATTGCTGGGGATCAAGCAGTGTAGATCTCTTGCCTGACCCCAGCACTGCAGTGGCCTGGACAATCTCAACACTACCTCATAAAAAGAAATAATACTACCTCTGTCCCATAAGAGTTGTTACATTTGCATGTACATTTCATACACTAAATGTAAC
>VCCN01006423.1:3540360-3557544 GCA_006491835.1 Architeuthis dux | reverse complement strand
CATATTCACTCACACACATACACATACATATTCACTCCTACACATGTACGTACTCACACATACTTTCACACACAAACACAAACCATGGCATGCAGGTGTTATGTACACACTGCATATATGCCGGTGTGCATTTTCTTGATTGTAAAAGACACTCAATTGCTGACGGGGGGTGGGAGCAAAAAAGAGGAGCCCGGGGGTGGGGCCCCTGTGCAGATTTTGCTGTAATCACATTTCATAAATTGATTAGTCAACAAACAGTGTAAGGCAAGTCGAGAGGCAGAAAGAAATTACCCAGTCTGATTGGTTGATGCCACTTCCCATGATTATGTTTTGTCTCATTACTCTAAAAATTACCTCAATTACATGTACTAATTAACTATTTCAACAATAATGCCTCTCATTGGCATATCGTCGTCGTTGCTGTTGTTGGTGGATGCGTTAATGATTTTCAAGCATATAAAAAGTATTCAAATAAGAGAAAAAAAAAAAGAACAAAGGCCAGTGACAATGAGCCTTTGTGTATTGATAGTTTGCTATTTCTCTTTCAGGATGATTATTTTCATTGATCTAATCCCTGTGATTAAGCAAATTAAGTTTTCAAAGCATGAATTATACAAGTTATTTTTCACTTAGACTCTCATAGATTATTAAGTAGAGCCTCTCAATAGAAAGTATTGGATGTGTTACTAGTATTTTATTGAGATTAAATCTTTTTCCATTGGACTGTTATGGCTCAACTGGTAAAGAGTAACTCTTATTATTTATTTATCAGCAGAGTACCCATAAAAAATGACGGGATTTTTAATGTTATCTATTGATAGATTAATGTTTTACAAAATTTCTATTTTTAAACATCGTTTTCAGTCACACAAGTCTCACTCTCTCTAATCAGCTTTAAAGAGAGGAAGAGAGTAAAACTTATGTTTTCATGCCAAACTTACACTCACTGTCTGTGTAAGTTTGCTGTGTCTGTGTGTCAGCTACAGCAGTCACACTTTTGCTGCTGGCCACATTCAGTCACATAAGGCTTCCTCATCAGCTTTAACTCATAAGAACCCACCGTGACACTGGTGTCACATACAATTTAATTGATCTGTACACTCTTTATATAATATTATATTTTATCCTTGATTTTAACTCATGAAGTGTACTAAGTGACATTTACTGAACATCTTGGTGCAGTCATGTGACTGTGTCAATTTGCCTACCCAGAATCCAACATCATGTTCCTTCAAGTAGAAATGGGTCTGGGTTCTTATGGGTTTTAAAGAGGAAAAGATTAAAACTTATGTCTTCACCATCATATGAACATACAAACAAATTTGGTGACTATGGTCTTTATATGTATAGATTTTTTTTAAGCCTAACCATTTTGGTAAAGTTGAATCTATAATAGTCACCACCTCCTTCTTGGGATAAAATTTTCACACATGAGGTGATGATTTTTGTCTCTGTCTTGGAGACCTAATCATTGTTTGTAGCAATTGTGGGTTTTTACAGGGCTGGGGTGACCCCTAAGATGGACTGGCTTACAGGCCTAAAGGGCTCCAACAGCCCAGCTATTTATCTATAGTTGGAGGGAAAAGTAGATTCATGCTCCCCCCCCCCCCCCGAAGGCATTAGTGCGGAGTGAATATAAACTGTTCCAGACAGTTTGAACTCAGTTTGTTGATTACATTCTCTGTGCTGTTAACCATTAGGCCACCCACACCTCATCTTTGTTTTTTTATCTTCATGAAGATCATAATTGACTAACTTCATGAAATACAATCAGCTATTTTTTGTGTGGGTTTATTTTTTATCATAATAGAACAAGGATCAGCATGTAATAGTGTTGACAAGCAGATGTGAACCATCCCTGAATGGGGAAAAGGCACAAATGAAATGTTATTGTCAAATAATCTTTACAATTCTGCATTGTAATAATTATATTTCAAACTTTGGTGACTTGATTTAAAAACAGATGGTAGACAATTTAGCCAGTGAGTAGACAGACCAATTTCTGCTCTCTGTTCTTGAAGTATTCTTTATCAATGAAAAGTTCAGAGAATGTAATGATTGATTGTTTTGTTTAACGGCACATCGACCCTTGGTGGGTCATTTAGTGCAACCCGTGACTAGAGACTTATGGGGGGAGAATCCCAAATCCCTGTCACTGAGACAAATGCCACGAGGACCCGTGATAAAGAGGAGGGGGGCGAGGTTGGAGAGGGGTGGAGAAACAAACATTCTCATCACTCATTAAAAAAAAAATATATTAATCACTGCTACCCACAACAGACAGGTTGAAACACTGTTGCTGGGTTTAGGTTATTCATGTATTTTGACATTTCAATGTATCTATATATCTGGACTTTGCCTAGTCCTAACTGTTCATAGAAACTTACACACACACACACACACACACACCCTCAGTCAGTAGGGAAAACGTTTTCTTTTTTCATAATTTCCCTTGGAATGCTAGGGTTTATTTAATATTATTTTTGATGATTTGGGGGTGGGGTGGGATTATTGTGTGGAGAAATTAGCATGCTATATTCTTGTAAATATTTTGCTTCCTGATTCTGAGGAATATTTTCCATAGAAATATTTTATTCCAAGTGTTGCATTTGATTTGGTTCCAGTGCTTCACTTATTAACCCTACACTGGCCTCGGTGTGGGTGTATTCTTGCTTGTGCAATGCCTTCTGTCAAAGCTCTATGACAAATGAATGACACAGAAGAAAAAGAAAAAGGAGAAAGTGTCCTGAAAGCACAAGAAAAGAAGGGTCCAGTCATCAATTGGAACACATTGAGTTTGAGATAGGATGATCTCATTAAGAAATCTATGTGCCTTTTATTATCATTATTATTTATTATTATTGTTATTATTATTACTATTGATACTACTACCACCCTCACAACATATCGAATAGGCACAGTTGAAAAAAGAAATTATTAAAAAGAGAAGAAAAAATGTTTTTGTTTTATTTTTTGCTAACTTCTAAATTATACTGTGTTGAACATCTCCCTGGAGTTTTAAAGGAATTATGACTGTGAAAAATTAAATATAAAAATAAGAAGTAAATAAAAAAAAAAAATTTTAAAAAATCATTAAAAAAAAAAAACTACCAAAAGTTAAAAATGTAAAAAAAAATTTTAAAAATAAAATTAAGAATGAAAATAAGTATGGACAATAAAAACAACAATAACAATTTCAAAATGGTGATCATGATAATAATGACAAATAGGAAAAATATATAATAAAGGAAAAATATATAATAAACAAATGTCTCAAAATAAAAGTAAGAAGGCCAAACAACCTAACTGTCGGTTTCTGAATGAAAATGCTGAATTTGAATTTAGATTAAATTTTCATAATTCCATAGAATAAATTATTTGTTGCTTTCTTGTTTCTGTTGCTTCTGCTGGAGTCAAGCGAGTTTCGCTTTGCATATTGAAATTTTTCTAACATTTCTCTTTGACTAATTTTCTCAGCTTACAACACTTGGTGAAAAATACACTGTAGCCCAATAAAAATATCTTTCCATTTCTATATGAAATTCAAAAATACTTCCCCTCCACACACACTCCAGTTTTTATTTAAAAAAACAAATTCTGAACAGCCACCGAGATCTAAACAAATGAGGTTTTATTGAACTTAGAGTTTTATAAAAAAATAAAGTAAAAAGAACTAGAAATATATCTAGAAAGGTATTAAAAAAAAAATAAAGCAAATATTCTTTTTTTTTTTCTCAAAAAAATTACATTGTTTCTTTGTGTTCTGTGAATTCTTATGAACTTTTATGTTCAGCTTAAGGTGTTGTATTTTTGAGAGAGAAAAACTGGAAACAAAAAAATCACAGAAACTTGTTTAAAAAAATATTCTTCTCTAAATGAATGCATAAATTTGCATTCATTGTATTTTTTAAAGGAATGAACATGAAAAGAAGGAGGTTTTGATAAAAATTCTCCTGATTCAAGAAATGTGCACCACTTCTTTCTTCTTTTTTTTTTTTTTATTCAAAATAATTTTTTATAAGTTTACTAGAGGCTTGAAATATTTCCATATATTTTCCAAAGCCTGAAATATTTTGTTTATTTTTTTACTGGTTTCATATTCAACATGACACCTAATTTGTATTCATGCAGTTTCTTTAAATAACATCCCCACTTTTTCCAGTTTATATATTAGGTGGGCATTTTAAAATGAACGAGTTTTGTTACTATTCTAGTATTAAACTGATCTCCCACTTTATTTTATATACAAACTACCACATATTGGTTTGTTTTAACTCTTTCAGTGCCACGTTTGTACAATGTTGAGTATATTCGAATATGTTGCCTACATTCTGGAAGATTTATTCTATAATGTGATGGTAGCTGAATACCATTTTACCATTACCAAATTTTTGCTGTCTAAAAAAAATCACACCTCTTCCAAGATCATAAAAAGAGATGTTATTAACCCTATCAACTCGTAAGCCCGAAATTTCAGGCTGAGCACTATTTTATTATATCCCATAAGCCTATTTGATGATGGAGGTGACACAACTCCCACGCCCCCACTAAGAAATATATTCAGCAGACCAACTGAAAAAATGAAATGAATTAGACAAAAACATTTCAGTAGTCGATGAACAAAACTTTTTTTTTAATGAATTGTAACTTTTCCACTCAGGTACAGGGTATCTTAACGCACAGGGGCTTCCTGGTTGAAAGTGTCAAGAAGAAAAAAACACACAAAAACACTTTTTTATGTAATTAGAATTGAGGCATTTATTTGGCTGAATATTATCATTTCCCTTTGAAAAATTCCTTGTTATTATCGACTCATTATTTAGCCTGGCTGCTTATTGGTCAGGTGACAACATACTCTGGAGAAGAATTTATAATCTATTCTTCAAACATAGCATCTTCTTGTCCTTATTGTTGTTTATTTAGTTTTATTAGTCTCTGTTGAATTTAGCACTAATCTATGCAAAACATTTACAAGTACCCTATATGCTGGCATATTAGTTGACTTTTTAAACATCAAGTATTCTCCCTAATGGATCATATTAGTCTGTTTAGATACTCTGATGGACACAATGCTGCCTTATGTTGGAGAGTTGACTTATCCAGCAAATAATGGACTAAATTTCAATTAATTCTTTAGTTTTGGGGTTGTCTTATATGCCAAGATATATGGAATGTATATGTAATTAGATTTGTATTTATTTATAATTTAGATTTTTTTACCTATATGGATGCATGAGTTTATTGGGTGTTTATTGATTTTTTGTTAACAATTATCATTTTATTGACCTTTCATTATACATTTTATGCTGGCGTATAAGTTGATTTAAAAAAAAAAAGTTTGTATTTTTTATTTTTTATTTTTTTTTTATGCATCAAGTATTTTCCCTAATGGATCATATTAGTCTATTTAGACCCTATGAACTTGACACTCTGATGGACACAATGCTGCCTTATGTTGGAGAGTCGACATATCCAGCGAATATTGGACTATACTAGATTTGGGGTCAACTTATACGCCATATATAAGATATATATCGTAACTCTTTCAAGTGGAAGTTACTGTGAATTGATTAAAGAGTTTTGATAATATTAGTGCAAAAGTCCCCAGCACTCATTTTTGAAAACTAGAGTCTGAATAAACTGTTTTTTTGCTGGAAACTTTTGCACAAGCCTAATAAAATGTTAGAACAGAACATTTATAATTCCTTTTATTGATTCTCTAAGGTACAAGTATATTTTCTAAGGTAAAGAATCCAAGCAGAAGTTATGGTCGCTTGCACATGTGTAGTTTCTAATTCTATCAAACATACAAGCAAATAGATGCACAACCAGTCTTATTATATAAATATTTTTTTTTACATATTATTTATGAATAAATATTATCCGCAGAACTCTATGAATTGCTGAGCAGTAGACAACAGTCTGGAACCACGTAAGGATTGTGTCTCTGATATTCAGCCTGTTAGCCACTTCAGTTGAATATTAAAAAAAGCACAAGAGAATAGAAATACACCTGATAATTCCAGAATACAATATTATATACTAGTAACAAATCCTCACTAAAAGTGAGGATATAATGTTCCCTTGATTACACAATGAATTTTCCATATTACATTAAGTTTTAGTACTTACTCGCAAAAATTGTTTTTACTTATTTTTTGATGCTCTATCGTTTGGCCAAAACATATTCAGAAAATCTTTATCTGTTATCGAGATACACTAAGAATGAGGTAATCTTTGCTTATACGGATGTAAAATGTCTGTTTGCTGTGTTTAGCTACTCTATTTTACATTCGTATAAGCAAGAATTACCAAAAAATGACTTGCTTCAGAAAAACCACCAACTACTAAAAACCACTACACTAGCCACATATGTAATAAATCTTAAAATAATGGGTTATCAATTGGTGAAAACCCCATGTTTCTATTTTCATTAATTTCTGAGTTATTAAGTTTCAAAAACCTTGATGAATGGGCTGGGCCGGATTGGGTTGTTTCTAAAAATCTAGATGAATCCTCAAAACACGTTATCGAATGGTGATAACCACATGCTTCTATCTTTAATAGTTTCCAAGATATGGGGCAGTTCTGTGACCAATACATTTGATAAGAGCTCTGTCGCAATGTTTGCCTTTTATTGACATAATCTGCATGAGAAGACCTGAATTCAATATTTCAGGGCTTTAAATTGATGGTCTCTTATTTCAGATCCAAACACCCCTTTTTTTCTTAGATTCTTTTTAAATGATCAAAACCAAAGTGTTATTGTTTCATTTGATTATCTGTCACAATGTGGCTGTGTCTACGGGTTTTTATTTTCTTCTGGTGCAAGCTCAAGGGAATATCTTGTTGGCAGAGCTGACATATTATGATCGTGTGGATTTATTTCTTGCCAAATGGAATTCTCCTTACCAAGACTTGTCTTCATTTCTCAGAGCTTCATGTAAAGGTGCGCATATTTACTATATACATGTGCATAACTCGTGTTGCACTCACATGATCATATATATGTACGCACACATGATCATATATATGTACGCACACATGATCATATATATGCACACACATGATCATATACATATACAAGCCTGGCTACTCCAGAGTCAAACTCTGCTCCTACTTCTACTTCCTTGCATAATTCTACTATAAATTTTGGAGATATCTAAGACTTGTCATTTTAGCGCAGATGGTAACACACCAGGCTAGCGATCACTAGGACATGAGTTTAAATCACGGTAGGGAAATGGGGATTTTACATATCAGTTTACTCCCCCTATTTTTTGGTGAGGATTGTTTTTGTTACATAGGAAACTAAAGCCAACTGTGACTTTGTCCTGGAGTTTGATAATATACATACATGTATGATGTAAACTTTTAATGTGATAATATCTGTTGGGGATTGGGAACTTGTCTTTCACAAATGTTTGTCACCAGTATCTGTTATGGTCCTTTGCACATGAAAATGCGGAACCTGACCAAGAGTATTGGGAATAATAATAATAATAAAATGATAAAAATGGCAATAATAAGTTGAGCAACGGTGAGTCTGGTCAGTACTTAGATGGATGACCGTGTAAGAATACAATGCTGTATCTAGTTGGGGAGGCATCCCCTGCAGCCATGGTGATCTCCAAACGTATTGAGCACTTCTTTCCTTTGGAAGCCTTCAGCATGACCGACAGGGGAGAGGGGAAACTGGAACTTGGGCACAACACTTTATCTGGCTTCCAGAAAACTGGAATTACTAGAAAAACAGTTTTTTTAAACTGGCTACTTTTGAATCCGGAGTGCTTTGTAATAGTTTGCCGCTCAGACACTCTTTGATTTAATTTTCGTGGTGTGGTTGAATAGTCTTCAAATGAAGATTAGTGGATTACTATTAAGTGGATTAATTTGTATGTTTCAAAGAGTTTCATTCTTTACTTTTCTTGGTTTACTTTTCATTGTATTATATATTTAAAAAATTTTGAGTTGATTGATGAAGATCAAACAGACCCTGCTTTAGAAGTGTATTAATTTGTATCTACAATTTTGTTTCAATTTTCATATTATATTATAATTATATATTAAGAAAGCAGAAAATCCAGAAATACGGGTCACCTCTGGTCCCAAGCTGGCCAGATAAATGGTCCAGTACTGTACATGCAAAGAGTTTCATTCTTTACTTTTCATTGTATTTTATATTTTAAGAATTCTGAGTTGATTGATGAAGATTAAACAGACCCTGCTTTAGAATTGTATTAATTTGTATATATTAAATACAATTTTGTTCTTTATTTTTCGTTGTTTATTTTATATTTTAAGTATTAAGTCTTCGTCCAGAAATCGTGGTCATCTCTGGTTCCAAGCTGGCCAGATAAATGGTCTGGTACTGTACATGCAAATGTCTGTAAGTCAGCTTTGTCCTCATGCAAAGAAAAATGCATTTGACCTGGAGTTTAAAGGTGTACAAACTACTTACCTCAGAATAGAATGATTACAAAAAAGGAAAAAAATAGCTTGGACAGTGTTGACTTTGTGATCTAAGTTAAATTTAACTAAAAGTCTACAAGATTATATGTCACTTCCATTAGGGCTATTTATAGTTTTCCCTCTCTCTGTCTTTAGATTTGTGCCTGAAAGAAAGAAAGAAGCCCCAAATGCCTGAAGACTTTTCCCTTATTTGGTTAGGCTTTCAAAATCCTGCAAGACAGAAGTCATCAACATTTCTGGCTAACTCAATTAGAATGCACATGTGATTTGATTAGTGAGGAAAGCTTTCATAAGCATTTCGATAGTCCATTAAGATCTTTGATTTCACATTGCAAGTATGATATTTGTTAAACGAGAGATCCATTAAATTGTCTTGAAACAGAAAAAGGCATGAGACAAAAAGGAACACCAAAGGAAGTAAAGAGAGATTACAGTAGAAAAGTAAAAAAAATAAAAATACAATAAAACCAAATGTCCTTTCTTTAAAAAACAAAAAAACAATTACCAAAAGAGAAACTTAGAAAAATCAAAACTATTTCACTCAGACATTTTAACTCTTCTTTTGACATTTATTTTTTTAAGTCTTCAGTTTTTGTTTTAAATTATTCCTGTCTTTCTATAAAACTCCTATTTTTATCTTGTGTGCACCTGTATAAATTCTTTTTGAAGCTGCTTTTACTCTCCTTTTCGTCTTTGGTACGCCTCTTCTTTCTCTTCAGCCTTAAAGAGAAAGATTCTATCACGCCTATTGAATTCCTACAAAAATGACAACGTTTTGTTTAATTGCTTTCAAGTCCTTTCTCTCTTTTTGGCTCTCCTTTTTGCTATCCTTTTATATTCTTGTTTATTTTTTGGCTTTTATATTTTTGTTTTTTAACCTGATCTTTTGCCTCAGGTGTATCACACTTGTTTTTCCTTTGCTTCTCCTTGTCGATCATCCTTTATGTATTCTGATCTTCTCTCATTTCCTCTCTCTCTCTCTCTCTTCCTCTCTCTCTCCTTTACTTACCTCTACTGCCAACCTTTACTTACTATTTATATATTGTTGGCAAACAGGCAGATGGAGAATAAAAGCAATTAAAAAAAAAATTGGTAGTGGAAAGAGGGGGAAAAAAAAATTCTTCCTTAATGTCATATAACAGAAAATATGTCAATGTAGATGTAGGTATAATCATATCTATTGAAAAAGTATCTAGTGTGTATGTGTTTTTCCTCATCTATCTCTTAACCTATTTGTATTTGTCTATTCAATTGTTCATGTCTGATTCTATTCAATTTTCTCTGTCTCTTTCATGCTGTCTGTCTCTCTTTCATGCTGTCTGTCTCTCTTTCATGCTGTCATGCTGTCTGTCTCTCTCTATCTGTGTCTGTCTGTCGCTCTGTCTCTCTCTGTGTCTGTCTGTCGCTCTGTCTCTCTCTGTGTCTGTCTGTGTGTGTCTCTCTCTGTCTGTGTGTGTCTCTGTCTGTCTGTGTCTGTCTCTCTCTCTCTCTCTCTCTGTCTCTCTGTCTCTCTCTCTGTCTTTCTGTCTATAAGTGGTATTCTGAAATTTCTTTAGAAATGAATCGGTGTATTAATTAAAATCTTGAATTCAATATTTGATTTTCTTTCTTCCACTTTTTTTGTTCAAACCAAAAGGAACACATAGGCATCTTTAGATTCAGGCTAAGGGCCAGCTTAAACATTCCTAAAAGATACAAACAGATCACCTCCCACAGATATTTTTCAGAAATATAGAAATGCATTCTGACTAGTAAAATGTTTTTAATTGTGATATGCATCATAGAGAAATATTAGTTGAAACATAAATCCAGGTTTATTTAGTTATAACCTATTGATGTCAGAGGCGGGGAATGATGGTCCTAATAATCTCAATATCTATATTATAATGATCTGATTTTAGCATATTTGTTAGTAGGTTTGTTACTGTAACACAGCAAAAACAGCACATTGTAGCACAATTTGAGTTAGCACAATACCATTAAAATGCTCTGACTTGGAGAATAAAGCAATTTCCAATACAATCGGGCCACCCGTTCCTGAGTAATTTAATTGTCAATTGATAAATTGACAAAATTTAAAGAAATACTTTTATCATTATTTAGAAATTCTTCTGTCTACATAGATTCTCAAAGCTGAGATCAGTGCTTTACAACAGAAATCATTGCATTAGTGCTATTCAAGTGATAAGGTCACATCAGATTTGAGAATTGTTCTGATCTTGTCAATGTTTGGAGTCAAAAAGCTATAGAACTAATATACAGCTTACCTTCCTCTTGTTACAACCTATCCACCCACAATAATAAAAGAAAAAGATGAAAAAATGCCCCCACCCCACTCACCACCCACATCTTTAGTTGTTTTTTTAAAAAATTTCAGCTTCTCTGTCAAAATGTCAGCATGTGTCTGTTCAATAAGCTTATCATTTTTTATGTTGCTGAAATACTTGCAAAATCAGTTTTTTCCTCTCCATCTCTCTCTCTCTACTTAAATCCTTTATAAGCACTTTATCTTTTCTTTTTTTTTTTTTTCCCCCTCTCTCTCTCCTTTTTTTAGTTTCTGTCATTTTGCCACCTTGGACTTGTTAAGAGTTAGGTGTAAAAAGACTTGCTTAAGATTCTAATGTTCATATTGCCTTGTTTGGCAACTTTATTTATTGATACTATTGTTCGGACTGAGATCCTCATCTTGGTTGTCATTTCCACAACGTTTCGGCCGATGTACCCTCCTGCTTTCTTCAGGTGTCAAGTTTTGTCGGTCACTTACCGGAACTATTGAACTGAACCCTTTATTCGATCCACGGGGGTATACTGTCCTCATTCCACTATCCATGTCCTAGAAATTATTTCGTGATTATTTTTCAGTTGTGGTGCTCCTGCCTGGGATTGAAAAACTGAAAAATAACCACAAAATAATTTCTAGGACTTTTTAGACATGATCAATTAGAAAATAACACATTACCCAAGAACAAAACCAGTTACAGTGTTATCACAAAGGGTGACAATGTTTTGGATAGAATAGGTAACAATATTTTTTTCTTGTGATTTTACTAAACTGTTACCATAAACTTTTACTATAATAGTGTCCACCTTCTGTAAAATTGTGAAAAATAACTTTTGTGGATTATTAGAAACTGTCACCATAGGTTTCTTCAGTTTTCAAGTTGGTTTGGCTATGTATGTGTTGTGCATGTACAAGCTGCACCAATGGAGATAGATAGGCTGAAAATTTCAACATTTCCTCCCTATTATGTCTAGACAAAACTTTTTGGGATTTTTTTAAACCCCCCCTCCCCAGGTTTGTATATGGTAGGTTCAGTTTTCAATGTAAGTTTATGCTAAATTGATCACTTGTTTTGAAAATTCTCATTGCCCAACAAAATGTAAGAGAAGTAAGTTATTCATTGATCACCCCTTTATTTTCTAATTTTTTAATTGATCACCCCCAACACAGCATGCTGCCAAAAGACATTGGTCACATGACAGTTTCTGTTGAATGACTAACCAGACTTGTCTTTCTGATTGTTGTTGTCATGGTGGTAATAATCGTATGAGCCACTATTTTGTATGTAATGAAAATCTTTTAGTTTAGTTTGTTAAATGACCCATCTCTAAATGGAAGGTGTGAGGAGAAACCTGGTTTTATAGTTGCCAGAGATAAAGAGGAAGGAAGGGGAAAAAAATGCAAATGAGAGAGAGATGCCACTTACAACTATGACAACAACTACAAAAAATGATGACACCAACAACAATTTTTGAATTAACTATCGATTTGTAATAGGTTGCAGATTGTGTATAGCAGTTGGGAGACTGCAGCATGAATTTACCATGGAAACATAGTTTTGGGTTTTATTTATTCATTATTCTTATAATTATGTTGCTATTGATGATGTCTCTGGGGCCTTTTTTTCTCTCCCCTTCTGTCTCTTTCTGTGTGTATGTTCTTAAGTAGAGAGTCTTTTCTTCATTCTTTCCATACATGCAGTCTCTCTTTTTAAATCACCCAGCCAGGGTGTATTGATAAAAAAGAATTGAGGGAATGCAGGGCTGCCTGCTGGGGGGCGGGGCTTTAAGACCCTGAAAATCTTTGAAATTTAACCAATTTCAGAGACGTTTTGATGTCATATGGGATGAGTATTTGGACATATACTGGCTGATTTTTCTTATCAGTGAATTGTTCAAATAAAGAATTTTAGTATATAGGTAGTGAGGGTACGCCCCCCCCCCCGTTTCCTGTAACTCTCATTTTTCTCCTTAGATGACTCTTTCTTTCACACTCTCTTTCTCCCATGGTTTTATCACCCCCCCATCTCTTATTTTATGACATTTTAGTCTTTCTTTTACTCTGCCAGTCTAGCTGTTTTTTTTAAACTCACCTTTTTCTTTCTTTTTTTTCTTCACTTAACTTTTTCATTATTAGAAACCATCAACCAAAGCTGTCAACATAGGTTTCTTCAGTTTTCAAGTTGGTCTGGCTGGCTGGCTGGGTATGTAACTATCATGTGTACAGGCAGCACCAGTGGAGCTAGAGGGCTGAAAATTTTAACATTTACTCCTTATTATGTCTAGAAAAAAACATTCCCCCACCCCTAAATGGGTTTTTGCAATGTAAGTTTATGCTAAATTGATCCCTTAGTTCACGATTGTTTTTTGAAAATTCACTTTCACTAAGAAGCATTAGTCAGTATATGTCCAAATACTCATTCCATGTGGCCTCAAAGCATCTCTGAAATGGCTTAAATTTTAAAAAATTTCAGGGGGGGGGGTCTTTAAAGTCACCCTGCCCTGCCTCACTTTAGTAATCGCTTTCTAACAAAAGGCGAGAGAAATGACTTATTCATTGATGGCGGCTTTTTCCAAATTTTTGATTGATCATCCCAACACAGCATGCTGCCAAAAGACATTGGTCACGTGACGGTTTCTATTGAGTGACTAACCAGACCTGTTTATTTATTAATTCCCCATCTATTTTTCATTAATCATCTAGCAGGTTTTGTTTTCTCTTTTCTCTAAATTATCATTTTTTAACCATGACTTTTGTGTTGTTCGTTTGTTTCCTTTCATATCTCTCTCACTCACTTTTTCTATTTTCTTCTCTTCTTTGTGTCTCTCTCTCTCTCTTTAAGTCTCTCTCCCTCAAATATTTGTTTGGTGAGTGTTTTCTTCATTTCATTTCAATTCATATTTGCCCCACCCTTCATCCGAAGAGCAAAAACCCAAACAAAAAAATAACCCCATTCAAAAATGAATAAAGAGTCCTGGTATATTGCAAGCAATCATTTTTTTTCAAAGTAAGCATTAATGTCTAACTTTTCTTTATTCATCCATTTTACATATATACTTTTTTTTGTAATTTTCCTCGTTACTAGTAGTACTGCCTTTTTAAACAAAATTGGTAATAAGTATACTAATCTCTCTCTTCTTACTAAGTAGAGCTAAAGGCAGAATCTTTGTACTCAAGTATGGCATTCTCTCCATCCACTGATCTTTTTTAGTTTTATGTTTTTCACCCATTCTTGCCTTTTTCCTAACCCACATTCTGTCCTGCAGATGGTGGATGTTTTGCCAATTCTTTTCATAGCATATAAAAAAGTTCTTAAAAACGTATCTATGCATGTGTCTGTTACAGTTGTTCTTAAGAGGCAATTAACCCATTATCTGCTGAAGGTGGTGAAGAGTAATAGTTATCCATTGCAAGATAAAAACCCTGGTCCGTTGTAAGATAATCCATTGCAAGATAAAAGCCCTGACGGAGTTGCCATCAATCACATAATAAAGAAATTTTGTTGTGTTAGACATAAAAGTGCAATGACAGAAATTCTTGTCACACTTGCCCCAAAATAAGTATAAAGCTATTTTTGGGGGCTTAAAAATGTTTGACGCATGGCCACATTTGTTCACTGAGGATCAAACTGATTATCAATGACCTGTGGGATGAATGAACAGACCATACTATGTTCTTAGATATTCCAGTTTTGATGAAGAATTAACAAATCACAGGTTTAAGAAGCAGGCGGAATTAGATCTTTATTATACACTGATTTACTCTGACTAATGTCCTCATCTTGGTTATAATTGTCCCAACGTTTTGGCTGTTGTATTGTCCAGCCTTCTTCAGGTATCTGTTGTAGTTGGTAGCCCACTGAGAACTTCGAACTGAACCCTTTATTCAGTTCACGATGGTAGATTGTTCTCGTTCCGCTGTCCATACAAGAGGATATCTCATATCAATTGATTCTTCCTAGTTAATTTGTCCTTGCTATGTTGCTTGTCTGCCTCTAGCGATTCCCAGTAGGTTACCAAATACTTGAAAAAGTGCAGAGGGCATAACAGCCAAAACATTGTGACTGTAACAACCAAGATGAGGTTACTAGCCTGAGTAAATCAGTGCATGATAATGATAATTCCTCATCTTAGAATTCAGACAAAAACTGTAGATCCTATTCACAAATCTATTCCTATTCGTTTCATTATGTCCCCTCGTCCACCTCCAATCTAATATATTAAATTATTGTAATGCAATAGCACCTTATGCTGACCATGTTAAAATCCTTTTCTTCTGTTTGTTACTCTATCTACAATTATATAAAAACAGGAAAAACTTGTCAATTCACTTATAAGAATTGTCCAAAATATATTGTTTATTGACTGATTACTTCTTGCCCACCAGTGTGTCCGGCAAGGTTGTTCATCTCTTTGAATTATTTTGCTTACATACCTATTTATTTTGTTGACTGTTGTGAACCAAATAGTTGTACCTGACCAGGGCGTTAGCCAGCCGTTTAACGGCTTATTCAAAGTAGAAACCTAATTCCAAGTTTCCAATTAAGCAGAGCTCTGTTTTGTTTATTTTGGCCGTTTTTGGCCATTTTTGGTGTCTTTTTGGTTATTTCTGTCATTTTTTACCATTTCTGTCAATTTTTGACCATTTTGACCATTTCTGTCATTTCTTGACATTTTGAATTTTTCTTCCAATTAAATGCAGACCTCGGAAAACTTCCCAATCCTATAAACAGTGGGGAAATCAAATTCCTGTCTAACGCACTGGTGACCTATCTCCTTGTGAATATTAACTCTTCTAATTTAGAATTTCTAATGCTATCAAAATCCCACACAAATGAGTGCTTGTGTAAAACTGTAACTTTATTTTTAGTTATTTATTTATGGTTGAAAGTGATTATAAAATTGTAATTTGTAAAAGAGAGTATTGTAATAAATGGAATGTAAGATTGCCTTCTCAGTGCACAGAAGATATTTTAGCTAAACCCACCCAGGAGCATTCTTTGGCACTGGAATACCAGGTTATACTTTGTACCCTGTTATTAAAATTGTTTAAAATGGTAATAGTTACTGTGTCTTTTCTGCTAATAAACATATGAGAATTGGAATCCTGCAATTGTTAGTAATCTTCATAAACAAGCTTTAATCTTTTTATCCATTATTAAATCATTAATCCATCCATTACTTCTCTTAGAAACCATCAACCAAAACTGTCAACATAGATTTCTTCAGTTTTTAAGTTGGTCTGGCTGGGTGGCTATCTATGTATGTATATCATGCACACAGGCTGCACCAATGGAGCTAGATAGCTGAACATTTAACTCCTTATGTCTAGAAAAAAACCCTTTTTTAATTTATTTATTTTTTAAATTCCCCATAATAGGTTTTTAGTGGAGGGCATAATTTACAATGTGAGTTTATGCTGAATTGATCCCTTAGTTTGTGTCCAGCAGCATTCACGCTTGTTTTTTTCTTTTAAATTCAGACTTTTTTTAGTGATCACAACCCAACAAAAGGCAAGAGAAGTAACTTATTCATTGATCACCACTTTTTCTAATTTTTCAATTGATCACCTCCAACAAGGCATGCTGCCAAAAGACATTGATCACAGTTTCTATTGATTGACTAACCAGACCTGTTCTGTGTATCTTTTTACTGTTTTATCAATCTTTTGGCTATTTATGATTAACATAATTACCCGCCCTTACCTGTTAGATAAAATAATGTAAGCCGGGTTCGTGGTCCAACCTCACAGTGCACACAATTTCAGTTTGCATATTCCATCCCCAAAGAAAAAGCTGGATTTACTTAGAGCATGTATTGCCTGGATTCAGTAGACATTAATTGTCAGAAAAGAAGCCACTAATCAGGGGAGCAGAAAGAGGATCTTGGAATCTTTTTGATTCTACAACAGCAATGCCTCGGCTTTATTGCTATTAATGATGAAAGAGAAATTCTGTAATCTTTTTACTTCTCCAGAAACATTCCCTGCCCATTCAGCATTACCAGCCATTTTCTAATCAAGGCAAGGTAGGAAGATAGGTCAGAAGAAAAACCTATTTCTAGCAGTAATGGGGGTGTGTACAAGGACCACATCAGATATACATACATACATACCTTGATTAGTGCGGTTAATTCATCCCAAAATGTTTCACAATGTTCAAAACCTCACTGTTCAAGGTCTAATTATAATTTAATGTGTTTTATTTTCAGTTTATACTTAGTTACATTAATTTGTACAGCACTACCTTAACTGTACTACATCAAAACCCACACTAATCAAGGTATTCTTGTATACCAACTACAATTTGATACCAGCACAAATTGGGGTTACTACCTTCAAGAACTGTTCTGACTTTTCACACAGTGTAAATGGCACAGATGAACAAATATCCCTCTGTGCTGGCTAGCATATTACAGACACCCCATCGATGT
>VCCN01006423.1:3480003-3492371 GCA_006491835.1 Architeuthis dux | reverse complement strand
TACATCCTTCCTCTGGTGAAAAACCATTTATTTCTTAAACTTTCAGATTTACCAATTTTTTTCCTTTTCTCCTTCTTTGTGCATTTGTGTAACCGGGTTGGGAGTTGGGTCTAGTAACGTTTAAATTTTAAATATATTTGGATAATGTAATTAGAGAACCAATATGGTAAAAGAAATTGTTCTGGATTTATGATGGCTCTATGGTTAAAATATCTGTCTGGTAGCGTATAGTTGCTAGATTAATATGACTCATCACCAGCTTTGAAAATGGATCTTGAAAGCAAATAAATCAAGAATCAACACCCACCCATGTTATCTGCTTGACATCTAACCTTTAAAACAATACTTTTTATTATTATTGGACAAAGTATTGTAACACATTATTTTTATTAAATTTGACTAGTCTTAATTTAAAAAAAAAACAATCTAAAATTAAGGTAACATCTAGTCAATTTAATGAAAAGAATTTTCTTAGTTGTATAAAATTAAAATGTTTATTCATCACTCGTACTCCTGAAGATCATCGAAGAATCTCTACTTCCCCTGAAACGTCCCAGGAATACGTCACCATTTGCATTACAATTTCTGACAGGCCACACAAAAAGGAATATACAAAGATTGCTGTCATCAATTTTTGTTAAGTCCCTTGACTGGATGGATCCTGAGTGCAGAAGAGGCTGAAGACCTCCTCTATGCTGGTCTGTCTGTGGCCTACACAAAGAGTTCTGGTATGGTCATGTCTGTCCACTTTCATTTTGTTGGCCCAGCTCTTCTGTTGCTTGCCCTCGCTTGCACCCTCCTTTGGTGATGCCCTGCATGAGGGACTTGCATAAAATATTGTGCCATGTGACTTGGTTGAGCCACGTCGCTTTACAGTGACGAGGAAACGTTCTTGGTGATTTATAAGGCCTTCAACATTGTTCCTCACATACTCATTAGTCTTCTGCTCCAGGAGATATGGAGCACCTTCATCAGACATTTTGTTTCAAACGTCTGGAAACCTGGTTACTTATATTTAAATACTGTTCTTAAATTTAAAAAAAATCTGCTTAATATGCTTAACTATAATAGTGTAAACACATATACTTACATGCACTTATAAAGATTATATAATCTTTTTTACTCCTGAGAAGCATTTTTATTTTTGTTTCCAACTTCTTTGTTGTTTTCCTCTTTCATGTAATATTTACTTCACATAATTGCTTGAAATTTATTTTTTACTATGTGGACAGGTCCAAGAACAGTATGTGAAGGCTTTTGCAATATGAGCACACGTGTATGCTCACACATGTTCTCATTTTTTAGTGGAGTGCTCTAAAAGATTATTTTCCAGAAAAAAAAAATGAAAGCCCTCCAATTTTTATACAACCCTACTCTCTGAATAATTTTAAAAATCATTTTCTAGAAGAGGAAATGAGGTACTATTCAGTTATGTCTCCTTCTGGACAGCTGTTTGTGAAATTTTGCTTGCTTTTGTTCCACTAAAAGAAAGAAAAAAGAAGTTTGCTTATGACAAAACTACATGACTTGCAAATTCTGTTTTGTCTTTCTTGTCCGGTCTTCCCTTTTATTCTCTTGTTCCCCCTTATCCAGATTGAAAGCAATAGGGTGGGTGATGCAGTGTATATGGTGAAGAAGTCTTCTTTTTAGGCTTTTAGGAATGGCTGGCTGTGTGTGGTATATCAATAGGTTTAGAATAATTCTTGGTTAAATAAACTCCATCAGTTTTGAAAATGACATGAAACAAATATAGTCAATTGATTTAAAAACGAAAGAAAAAAAAGATGCTTAATGCTGTATGACCCACATGGTTATTGATTTAGCAAGATGCCTACTTTTACACACAATCCAGGTAATCCCATTGAAAATCTCTGCTTTCAAACCAAATTTTTGTCACTAAGATTTTTATCCACTACCAAACACTGTCTCATCTTATAAGAAGCAGTTTAGTGCTGTTTAGTGCTGGGGATACGCATGGGAACAGTGTCCCCTTTGCGGGGTGGGGACGGCAGTCCTTCACCACCATCATCATCATCATCAGCCGTTATAAGTCCATTGCTGGACAAAGTCCTTTCCCATCTCCTTCCATGACGACCTAGATTGTGCTAACCTCTGCCATGTTTTACTGGCACACTTTTCTATTTTGTCCCTCCATCTTGTGTCTGGTCTTTTCCTGCTGTGTTTACTGTCCCATGGGCACCAATCGGTTAGTCTTTTCCCCCATCTATTGTCATTTCTTCTTGCTAGGTGACCAGCACATCTCCATTTTTGCTGCTTAATTGTATAATATCCTTCTCTCTAGTCCTCCCTCTGATCCATGTTGACAGTGCTAAAATTCTTGTTCTGTTTCTACCATTAAATAGCCTGAAATGGTGAATCGTAGCTATATATATTGAATCAAGATAGCCCTAAAACATGTCCCTTTTCCCCCCAAACCACCCAGCTGTAGGGGCTTGCTTCAATGCTCAACAGATTGCTAAGCTCGCCAGAGCAGGCAGCCCTGCGCTCCCTCACTTCCTTTTTAAGCATTACATCACTGATAAGAAAGCGCTGGTTCTGCCCTAAAGTGACACATCATTGACTTTGTTGACATTGCTTCCCTCTTTCGTATGATTTCCTAGTTGTAACGTCTTATGTTGCCTGTCAGCAGCAATCTATTCCCGACTGACACGCATCAAGTGGAAAATCTCAAATGATGTTCCACACTCATGCTTGGATGGGTCAGCTTTTGCTTTTTCTAAATTCTTTCTCAATCAGAAAGTATCTACCTTGCTTGCAGTAAACATCAAACATCCTCAAAAAATGTTGACACCTGTCAGTTTCAAAAGATTCCTATTTGAACTTCATTTAAACTCGATTCATTCACTCGTGGAGAATCTTTGGTCAGGTTCATCTTTGGAGCACAATGTGTACAATTTTTTTTTTTTCCCTCTTTAAATTCTATATTTGAGTACACACTCACAGACTTAGCATTGAAGAAAGTTATTTCTCTGTGCCTTTGCACTTTATTGCATGTACATGTATATACTTAGGAGTAAAATATCCAAGCGTTTAAAATTCTGTTTAAAGACTACCCAATTTAAGCATCAAACAAGAAGTTAAAAGCTTGTATTGTTTGTAGCAGGGTTCGAAATTAATGTTGTGCCGTCATCACAGGGACTGTAAAAAATGTGTCTTTTAAAAAAAAAAACAACAAAAAAGTCTTTTCTTTTTTCTTTTTTTTTCTTTTTAAAAAAAAAATTTGTTGAGGATTGTTTTTCGGGACAGTTTACATTTCCTTCGGGACGATTAAAATTGTTTTTCGGGACAGTTTACATTTCCTTCGGGATGATTAAAATTGTTTTTCGGGACTGTAGTGAATAAAGTTAGTCTGGAGCCCTGATTTATAGCAACTTACAGGGCCTGGTGCCAAAGATGGACTGCCTTACAAGGCTAAAAGGGCTCCAACTGCCATGCTATTTACCCATACCTTGGGCTGAAGTGGATTCCTGCATTTCCGAAGGTCACTCGTGTGAAGTGAATACAAACTGTCCCAGCCAGAGTTTGAACTCTGTTCACTAATTCCATTCCCATTAGACCACCCACACCTCCCCTTCACAGAAAACAAGTGAATAAATAAAAATATAATTTTCAAAGCTATTTTGGAGTCTTGTATATGTTTCCAGTTGTTTATTTGTAGTATTTTTAACTTTAAAAAAAGTCCTGTATTTTGTGCCTCTCTACATTTTTTTTTAACAAATATAAAATGATAGGAATTCATTGTGTGTGTGCTCAACAGATGAAGATTGATCTTTGTCAAAATTTTAAAAAGAAACAGATCAATTTTTTAATTTTTAAATTATTTTTTTATTATTTCCCCCCAAAAAGTAATAAAGTTAATAATGAAAAAAATTAAACTCCTCATTTAGAAAACTACACAGCTGTTTGGTGACATCATCCAATATTGCTTGAGACGAGTGTTAGAAAATGTCACTTGATATCGGCTATTCAAGTAAAATACCTGGTCTGAGCGACATAGGTAGATCGGAAATGTTTGCTTGGTATTCTTTGTTTTTTGCATTTTCCATTCTCCATTCTCAAAATTCATCTGTTTTGTGGTTATTACCCTGGTGTGAGTTCCCAAAATATTCCATTTAATTGACTCTCTGAAATCCTTCATTTAAAAAAAAAAAAAAAAATTCTAATTTTTCCTTACATAAGAAGAATCGTCAATACATTTTACACTAGAGAGAATAAACACTCCAATGAATGTAAAAAAAACCCAGCAACTTTCTGTCTTTTTAAAAAATTCTATACATACTCTTGTGGTATAAGGAAAACAATTTGTTATACAATTTATAATTTGAAAAGGCTCTCAAAAATACTGAATTAAAGACCTATAATAATCTTTAGGTTTATGTATGCATATACGCCCATATACAAGCATATTTTTCCACCTGTGTCCTTGAACTATGTGATCATCTCTGCTGATTTTTTAACTAATTCCCTGTCTTTTTTCTTCCAGGCAATGCGATTCCCACCAAAGTCTTACAATAAAGATTTAGAGTCAGCTGAGGTGAGTAGATTTTATGTGAAAATTGGGAAAATTTGTTTTCTCAAATGTTTTTCTTTATTTGCCTCCCCACGACAGCAAATTTGACAACATGCAGGCAGACAAATGCCATTGGACCTTGAATAAGCTGGTCAGTGGTCACAGGACGAATCCTGTGCAAAAGCTCTCAGGGCGTATCCTGAGCATGCTGGTCAAAGTAGGAAAAAAGATCCTGGAACGAATCCCTGGCCAGATTCTGACCTATGGGCTCTGCTCCTATTCGCACTACTCTGGTGGTCCATAGGATGTAAACCCTTGTCAAGTCACACTTCACCTTAAAACTTCATTGCTCAGGCTGGAGGGTTACTTAGCACACAGGCCCCGCTGTCAATGGTCCTAATGCTTTGGAATACACACCTTTTCAGTTATTTTATTTGAAAGATACTTTTTTCAATAAATCTTCATTTTCCCATTCCCCACAAAAATATTTTTTGTATATATTTCCAGTTTGTCAGCACCAAAGTTTAAAAAAAAAAAGAAAGAGTGAATAAGAAGAAAGCATGATGATAAAAATAAATCTGGTGCTCGGGAGAGGGTGCACATGAAGGGTTTTGCATTCATCTGATGTCAGCATTTATTGCACTTGGGTGATTTCATGGACGGATTCAATTTATTCATCTTTTGGATATTTTCTACTCTTTCATGTTTTAACCACATCTGAACTCTGTTTAAAAAAAAAAAAAAAAAAAAAAAAAATGGGCTTGTTTAATTTTCAATTAATGTTTCTCTTGACCTAGTTCTTGGGCTACACTTAAACACATCTTCTAACATACAAATGTTTTTTTCCCTAAATTTTGTTGTCTTGGTGATCCCCAAAGCTAAGGAACTACTTTTTTTATGGAAATTTACATTTATACATTTTTTAAAAAGATTTGTCAGGACAAACCAACTATGAGAATCAACGAATCACAAATCAGAACGTTTTAATTTTGCTAAATTATGAATTAACTATCTGAAAACCACCGAAGCTAGTTCCTTTGTTTCCCTTGGAAGGTTGCAAGGAACAATGGGGTTCTGTGGAAAAAAGTTTGGATTCTACTGGCATAGGATATCATAAATGCAAACTCTTCTCCTGTAAGGGACCAATTCTAGTAAAGAAATTGTGATGGGGGCTTGTGTTATTTAAAAACGACCCTGCTGTTGTAATGTCCATAAATCCATCCTGCTGCCCCTCTTATGTATGGTATGCTTGCTGCAGCTATGTAGTTAATGTCTCTGGGGTTCATCCTTCTATTTCCCATCTTAGAACCAACAAAGGACAAATAGTAGTTATGTTGAAAGGTACTATTTATATCCCTTAATTTTTCTTTCAATTCATGGGAGCGCTGCTGATGACCTCTGCCCAGCATTGAAGGCAACCAACTATCTCTTTCTTTACACAGAAGAGAGGGTTAAAACTAAAACTCAGTTAAATATTTTATCTAATGCTCTCTTTCCCCCACTCATGTTTATCATTACATACAGTCTCATACAAGTATTTTTGTATTGACTTGTGCATATTTATAAATATGTGTATATACACATATAAACGCATTTTTCACTCTTTCCTACTGTCTAGAATGCTTTTCTATATATGATAGTGTTTGTATCTATGTATATAAAAGTAAATATGCATCTACACATATAATTATATTATAGAATCTGCAGATTACAGTATTATATTCTATAGTTTTTCCTATTAAACTCTTTCTCTTGACTGTAGTATCAGTAAAAATAGTTAAACGAAACAGATGCAGACTGTGTGCATAAATCCTGTTTCTTTGGTCTACAAAATCTTGTTTTTCCTCTTATTTGTGTACCAAGTTTCCTGTCGCGATTTTTGCTACTTTATATTCCTTTCTGATTGGCTGTAATAACAGGATCCTCGACTGCATTTAGGAATTAACTGCGGCACTAGAAAATGAAGAGCCTGTGTCTTGCAGCAAGAAACCTTCTGCTCTAGACTTTGAAAAGAACATTATAAGAAATAAACAATGTCTGATCTTACTTAATTTTTATTTTTCACTTCTTGTGTGTGTGTGTGTATAAAAGACAAGCAACATTCTGAATGCCTATTGTTTTACATGGAAAATATCTTGGATTTCCTGAGTTTTAAAATAATTTTACTGTCTCTGATTAGATAGGAAAAGCATTCGTTTCTTTTTGTTTTTATTTATTTTTTGGAAGTAAAGAGAAAAGGAAAATGTTTGCTTTTCTTTAAAACTTTGAAAAGACGCAGAAAAGAAAATTGAAAAGTTTTCGATTATCTTTGCATTGTGATATTTTTCCAAAAATTCTTACATACTCAGAAGTGAAACAAACAGATCAACTTTTGAGGCTTACACTTTTTAAAAAATTTACTTTTCAGATTTTATTACTTAAAAAGGATAAAAACAGGTCTGGTTAGTCACTCAATAGAAACTGTCACCAGACCAATATCTTTTGGCAACATAACCATTTGGAGGGTGATCAATTAAAAAATTGGAAAAAAGGGTGATCAATGAACGAGTTACTTCTCTCACATCTAAAAAAGAAAAGTCTGAATTTTCAAAAAACAAGCGTGAATGCTGCAGGACCAATTTACCATAAACTTAGATGCCAAAATGGACCACCCCCCACTAAATTTTCAAAAAGAAACAAAAATGTTTTTATAGCATAGAAAGAGTAAATGTTGAAATTTTCAGCCCTCTACCTCCTGTAGATACATAGCCATCCAGATCAGCTTAAAAACTGTAGAAACCTATGTTAACAGTTTTGGTTGATGGTTTCTAACTAGATCCATTTGTAAATGCTTTTGTCTACTTCAATATCTTAGTCTTAAAGGTTTTATTTAATTTATTGGGACCTTGTTGCTGGCAATCTTGTAACGAATTGAACCCATTTCAGAATACAAGTTATGACATCATCCAGGTCAGTCATACTGTCGATATACTCCTCCGAAAGGGTGGTAGAGCTCTCGCATCTGCCTAGAAGGAAACCCCAACAATACCTATGACCTCTGGACCTTGCTCCCATTGTCCTGTCTCAGTGGGCCATGTCATACAAACGTTTAAAGGGTAGGGTTGGTCTTGTGCATGCCACACCCCACCTAAAACTTAATCGCGCAGGCCTTAGGGCTATTCCACGTAGAGGCCTCACTGGCACCTTAGGGCCTGCAAGACATGGAAAATCCTCCCAAACGTTTTTCTGAAAAGCCAATCCATGATATGACATTGTGTTGACTATCTCCTGGAACATTGCTCTGCCATTTAGTTGATTTTCTGTATTAATATCTGCCAATAAACGAGGCTGAATTCAGCTGTTTGTATCACTTTAAGACGGACAGAACAAACGATTTGTAAAAAGAAAACTGTCTTATTTCATATAGTGAACAAATGATTCCGTTTTGTACTGCTTGTCCTTCTTTCAAGTGATTTTCATTCTAACGTCAACATTTCTATGCAATGATTACAGTTTGTATTTGTGTGTGCATGTGTATATAATTGTTATAACTATACCACCAAAATGGTAATTTCAGTTTTAAAATTTCTGATTATGATGGGGAATGGTCTTTTACCTTGGCTTGAAATCAAGCTTTAACCATTTAAGTTTAACTGAATCTGGCACATGGCCACAGTAGTTGGGCACCAAGTGAAGATCGGTCTAACCTCACTAGTGAATAAGTCTGTGAGATGAACTTGCCACCCATTGTGTTAGAGTAGGTAGCCTTCTTTAGCTTCTGCTTATGTGTCAAACTATTCTTTATATTTATTTATATAAAAAGTGATTATTTTTTGTAAATTTATCCTCTTGTGTGGCTATATTTATATTGGGATAGGCAGCAGCTTCTTTGGAAGCAATTGATTTTACTATCTTGACTGTCAACCTTCTTATCACCTTGGGGTTGATATGCCGTTAAACCAACCAATCAATCAATCAATCCTATCATCTCACCTGGAAGAAGAAAAAAAATCACAATGTTGCAAGTTGTTTTTGGTCACTTGTTAGACTTTTATATACCTCTAAAGTACTGAATATCCTGGACTATAAGACAAATGGTTCACAAGGGTATTTATTTAGAGGACTACCACTCAGTGCAACTCATCCAAGACCCATAACTGTCCATATCAAGCTTTTGTAGATGGCCCCCCTAGTCACAATACCAGCGCATTGGGCGTAGTATAATATTTGAATAGCCTTTTGTTTTTAAAATAAATTAAATGTCTGTTTTTATATACTAGCAGTGTTAGTTTTGTATTGCATATCTTTCAAATGTAACCTATGATGTTTGAATCACTTTGAAGTGGGGCTCAACATGTATGATGCAATTTAGCTGACTGCAATTCTATTTAACTCTTTGAACACAGGTGTCTGGTTTAAAGACGAGGAGCCTGTTTAGCAGCCACTGACACGTGCATTTCGTTTACAACATTTATACATTCCAATGTGCCAGGAATCATGACCCGCTGACCCTAATCTGATCTGGGGACATTGATCAGACACATTGCACATTATATTTGCTGTTTGTCTGCCCATGTGGGCTTTCGTGCTCCCTGAATCCTGCCCGTAATCTGACTGTTGGTTGCCTGGGCTCCTGGGTGTCAGCGTGAGGGGGTCAGTGTTCAAAGGGTCAATGGAACAGGAATGAGTTACTCTGAACTGGAGAAAGGCTCTCTTTTATTCTCTTAAATTGACACTGTACTATTGGCTGACATACAAGAGATGATCTGTAGACTTCATGTAGCTAGAATGAATAAAGAACTGCTCTTATGTGTGTGTGATATGTGTGTATATATGTATGTATGTATGCATATGCATATGTGTGGCATAATAAGATATGATAGTAGGTGGGTATGCAGATCCCTTTTGTTACTTAATGGAAATCACAGTCCCCAAAATGGTTTAATTAGGAATGCATTCCTTGAAGCTTAGAATCAAGTGCAGATTTCCTTTTGAAATATCTCAATTTAATTAAGGATAAGTGCTCTTACCATTTCATCATGGCTTCCAAAATGTGCATGGCGAGTGGGGAGGGTACAGACATTTTGGAAGTAGAAAGAAATATGAGAAAGAAATATGATGTTCAGTAAATAAAAGAAAGCAGTAAGCAAGCCTAAAATAATCTGCAATGAAGAAACTCACAGGGGAAAAAAGCCGGAAAAAGGTGATTGTGGGGAAAACCCCCAGAAGACAACTTCTCAAAAAACTAAATACTGTAATGTGTCATAGTTGTTTAACTGTGATGGTTAAATAAAATTCAGAACTAAAAGTAAAAAAATAGAAAAAAACAACAAAAAAACACCAAACAAGGAAGAAAACAACAACTCCCCCACAACAAACAAAACATCCGCAAAAAGTTCTTTCTTACTGCAATGTGGTGATGAATTTGACAAAGGTGTCTCTAGATGAAAAATGTTAGCACCTTAGAGTAGTGGGAATCTTAAGAATTCTGGCTTATTATTACCTGTTCTTGTTGAGAAATTAGCTCCATTTAACAGTTTTGATTTTAAAAATTGTCTTTCTTTTGTCACTCAAACACATACCGTATTTACTCGTGTATAATGCAAGAGAATATCGGTGAATTTGGGTCGAGTTGTTGAGAGAGAAATGGAATTCTGCTTATCTTTTTTAAAACTCCTATTGAAACATTTTCTATAGGGTTTTGAAAAAATAAAAAGCACAATTCCATTTATCTCCTGATAACTCGACCCAAAATCACCAATTTTCTCACATTATACACCAGTAAATACGGTACAAACATCTATAAGTCTTTCTTACTCTGGCAACAGTGTGTTTGAAAATTGTTGTATTTATCTGTATGGGAATTTGTGTGTACATTAATGTATACTTATGAATGTTGTGTGTGTGTATGCATACACAGACAGCATATGTAAATAGACTATTATTTTACTCAAATATTAGTTTTAATACAGACCTACTTGTAATAATTACTCAATGCCTCATACTCCAGTAGCATGGAAATTGCCAGATGTCAAAATGGTGCATATTGATGCTCAGTCAGATGTATCAATTAGCAGCTAATTTTCAAACATATTTTACACAATTAATCACAAATATTTTGCTCCTTCTTTATTCTGTATATATTATGCTCTCCCTCATTTCTTTTATGGGATTTCATTCCAAACCTTTGACTATCATATTTCGCTCTTAAAAGATTACTTTATTAAATTTTGTACTCTTCAAAACTTATTTCTTTTATGCGTTCCCATTATTTCAGCACATTCTTTCCCCTTGTCTTCAGGCTCATTATTAGTGGCAAAAATGGTCAGTCTTGTTTGCTAGATTAACTTTTACTATATATAAGTGAAAATGAACCTGCATATCAAGTTCATAAGATTTGAATACAGTTATTGTAATGTTAAATTTGAACAAAATAGTAACTATATTTGATTTATTACTTAGCCAATGTGACCTCGCAAGAAATACCTTTTGTGAAAACTTTCCATTGAAAAGTTAGGTAGCTTTTCAGGGGTGGATCCAGGATTTTGAGCAGGAGAGAAGGTAGTCCAAATTAAAAAAAAAAAAAAAAAAAAAAAAAAAAAAAAAGTATCTAGGTTAAACCATGACCATCACGGATTATGATTTTTTTTTCCCCTTTTTTTTCTTTTTTTTTCTTATTTTTTTTTGGCAAAGTTCAGAGGTCAGAATCCCCGGAACCCTTTGAGCTAGAAATGTGAGACAAATGCCATTCGATTTGTCTCATAAAGATCTATAATTGTGCCAAATTTGGACAGAATCCGTGATGGTCATGGAATTTTTGCCATAAAAATTTGTTGATTTGACATGGAATGACTCATCTGTTTAATTAGACAATGGATATAATAAAAATTATTTCTAGGTTAATTTATGATTACTTGGAATTATTTGGGTTTTTATTTATAAAATTTATAAAAATTTAAAAAAAAGAATTGTGCTTTGCTGAAGCAGGGAGGGTGTGTTCCCGACACCCGGCACCCCCGGATCCGCACCTGCTTCGACAGTGCTGTTGCTCTTCTATGATTTTCTTTAATAATTTCCAGAACATATATAAGTACCTCCTCTCTTTAATTTTGAATTTGTAACTGCTAATAATATGAACTATTCCTCTAGTAATTCAGTTTTCTCATCTCTCCTTCCTACTTGTTTTTTTTTTTGTTCACTTTTTTTAAAGCTAAACTTCATTATTCTATCTTTAAATTATATATTTGCTTCTTTTATTTTTTATATCTACATGTTTCCTTTTCATTTTCTCATTTTCTAATTTGAAGAAAAGAATGAAAAATAGAGCTTACAGTCCTCAAATATATTAAATGTCTTTTTTCCCACCCTCAAGTACTCTCCCTAGCTTGTGTTAAAATTTTCTATATGCTTCCTCAGCCCCCAAACACTGAAGGCGTTGTTATCATTTTTCCTCATCCTGTTTGTAAAAGTGGGGCTCAGGTGTAGCACCTTCTGCTTTATGAGCTTTATTTAATTGTACACACAGGTTGGGAGCCTGACAAAAGTTGAGGAAGAGTGGGGTCGGGAATGGAATAATACAAGGAAGAAGAAAAAAATCAAAATGCCCTTAAAATCATTGGCACATTTTGGCAGAGATAGGGATACACAAAGACATATATAGATATATATATATATACAGGGATATATATAGATAGATAGATAGATAGATGCATAGATAGATACATGCATAGATAGATACAGAGATGCATAGATAGATAGATAGATACACTTTACACTCACCCTCTCCTTCAATCCAGTATTTTTAAAAAGATATTCTTATTTTCTCTCTTTCTCTCTCTCTCTCTCTCTCTCTCTCTCT
>VCCN01006423.1:3457007-3479794 GCA_006491835.1 Architeuthis dux | reverse complement strand
TCTCTCTTTCTCTCCCCCTCTCTCTTTCTCTCCCCCCCCAACAACCACCTCCTTTGTAAAAATATTTCTTCACCCATTTTAGTTTCCCATGTCTGCACTTTCTTTTTTCTCTCCTTTACCTCTTTCTCTCCTTTACCTCTTTCTCCTCTTTACCTCTTTCTCCTCTTTACCTCTTTCTCCTCTTTACCTCTTTCTCCTCTTTACCTCTTTCTCCTCTTTCTCCTCTTTACCTCTTTCTCCTCTTTCTCCTCTATCTCCTCTTTCTTCTCCTTTTCCTCTTTCTCTCTACCCTTCGTCCCCTTTTCTTGTTCACTGTTTTTCCCTGTCTCTGTCTCTCCTAACTTTTTTTTTACATACAGACCTATGGAAATTACTTTTTAACAACCGATCTTCTCTTAGGGTTCTGGGCAGGGCCCCAGGTGTAAAAAGATAATAGGGAAACAATTTTTATTAAAAACACAGCACCCTGTCACACAACACACACACACAAATCACCCAGACACACAAATCCCCCCCAATGCAAAACCAGTTCTTTGAAGCACCTAGTTCCTTTCCCCATTTCCCCTGTGGCCACAGATCCTAACCTCATTGCCTGTAACGAGAGATGAAGAGATAAGGTTTAAGCAAAACTCCTTGTGCAGCCAGAGCTTTCACTTTTGGCAAGCAAGAGAACAAAAGAAAAGCCAAACCAAGAATTCTAAATAAAAAGTCACTAACCTCTTTGGTGCTCTCCCTTAGTTTTGCTCTGTGTCTCTCCTCTGTCTCCCCCCCACAGAACCATGTCAGTTCTTTTGAAGTGCTTTTGTTTGTCAGATCCATTCCTTTATTTGCCTCCAACCTCGTTCTTTGTTTGGGGACACTTGATGCAAAACATTGGTGTATAATATGTATCAGGATGACAGTTGCATTGAACGAGAGCACTTTATGTGGTGTTATTACTGGCTGATCTCTTTTTCTTTCTGCGCCTCCTCCTCGTGGATTTACAACAAAAAGCAAATGTCCGTGTTTTGTTGTCACTTCTGTTTGGTTGTTTCTCGACTCGCTTGTCTCTCAAAGATGATCTTTAATTGGGATCTGGAGTGCAATTGTTTGCAGGTGTTTCGTACTTTTCATGTCCTTATAACTCTGGTAAAATGCTTTGTTTGGCCGTAATGATCTGCACTTAAAGGTGGAAAAAAGCAAGGGAGTCTTATTTGCTATGCACTAATCATTTCTAAAAAAAAACCCAGGCCTGGTTAGTCACTCAATAGAAACCATCACATGACCAACATCTTTTGGCAGCATGCCATGTTGGGGATGATCATTGGAAAAAGGGGCTATCAATGAATAAGTTCTCTCAGCTTTTGTTGGGCAGTCACTAAAAAAGTGGATTTAAAAAAAAAAAACAAGCGTGAATGCTTCCGGACACAAACTAAGGGATCAATTTAGCATAAACTTACATTGCAAACCTCAACCTATTTAGAGGAGGAATTTTTTTAAAAAAGATTTATTTTTTTATATAATAAGGAGTAAATGTTTAAATTTTCAGCCCTCTAGCTCCATTGGTGCGACCTGTATGTGAGATACATACATAGCCAACCAGACCAACTTGAAAACTGAAGAAACCTATGTTGACAGTTTCAGTAATAGTTTTGGTTGATGGTTTCATAAAGTCATAGATTAAATCCCTAACAACATAAAGAATAAAAATCTACACAATTCTTTAAAATAATCTCTAAATTTGTTTTAATCAAGTAACTGTGATATCAAAAGAGGAAAATCATGCGAAAGGAAACTGAAAAAGAATAATTCAACTCCTTCCTATCATTTTATTCTTCCAAAGCTAAGAGTAATTGGTAATAATAGAATTTCACTCTTGTTTAAAAAGGTTGATAGGTCCTACCATGCGACAAGGCATATTAGGCAATGTTTGTCTCCATTTTGAATGATATAAGATTTTTTTTTTTTTCTATAGTTTTGAGAAGTGTCATTAATATTCAAATGGTTCTTCGGCCGATCCATTCTTCGACCTTCTTCAGGTGTAAAATCCGAGTGTGATGAGTTAAACAGAAATTATGTTTAAAGGGGAGTAGCCCTTATAGCACATGGCCTGGGTGTTTCTGTGTCTTTGTCCTGTCGGGTTTAGATTTGTTGAGAAGTGGAAGCCACATCGGGTTGAAATCCACACTTATTGGGGATTTATTCATTGTTTCTGTAGCAATTGTAGGTTTTTATGGGGATGAGGTTCTGGTCTGACACCCGACACTCACAATTTCTCAATCGGGCTTGGGACCAGCTATGGCGACTGCCAAGCTGTATTTCTTTGTCAGAATAACCTTCTCTTAGATGGATTGTCTTACAGAGCTAAAGGGCTTCAACTGCCCTACTATTTACCCATAGTTGGGTGGGGGAAGTAGATTCATGCCTTTCCTAACAGCATTAGTGCAAAGTGAATGTAAACAGCCTCTATCAAAACTCGAACTCGTTTTGCCGATTCTGTTTTCTAACCATTATGCCAATCCTCACCTCTTTGTTTACTATTCATTATTTCTGTAGTTTACTTTCTCTCCCTTTTCGTCTTGATTTATCAGCTCTTACTTACTGGCTGTTGACTCATCACTGAGTCAAAAAATGTTGGGTACCAGTTTTTCCACTGGGAAGGAACGCATTTTTGTATTTTATAAAAAGTAGACACTAAAAATGGTCAAAAACATGCCAAAAATTATCAAAACAGAGCTCAGCTTAATTAAGAAATTGGAATTAGGTTTCTATTGGGAATTAGCCATTACATGGCTAGTGAGAACGCTGGTTAACACCTTGTATCTTGAAAAAGTTGACTGAAGAGTCTATGTGGCCTTAAAATATTGCACCATATATGCAGGAAATGATAACTCAGATATTTTTCAAGCGAATGAAATGATTTTTGCTTCCCAACTTGATTGGCTCATGAATTATTTAATTTTTTTTTGAATTTGCTTAGTTTAATTTTTCTGTCAGGGATAATAAAATATAAGCAGAAACCGCATTTTTGTTTTAATTTATTTGATCTTGAATTTTCTGCACGAGCAAGAAAAGAAACTCGACTCTTTTTCTGGACAAAAAAATTGAACAAATCCCCTAAGAAAAAGACAAAACAAATTATTTGAAATATACTTCAAATAGTTCTTCGGACGATTGAACTCCTTCTTGTTGTTTGTGTTGTTAACACAATGTTTCAGCCCATCCATTCTTTGGGTTCCGCAGGCGCAATATCTGAATGTGATGGGGTAAACAGAAGTTTTTAATTTCAAATGTGGCTTCCGCTACTCAACAAACCCAAACCCGACAAAACAAGAACAAAATGAAATTTAAAAAAAAAAACTTCTGTTTACCCCATCACATTCGGATATTACACCTGAGGAGGTCCGAAGAATGGATCAGCTGAAACGTTGTGTTAACAACACAAACAGCAAGTTCAATTGTCCAAAGAACTCTTTGAATGTTAATAACCCTTCTCAAATCTATAGACAATATCGTTAGAATACTTGTTTAATCAAAGATCATACAAAGCACTACCTAGACTTGAATGAAAATGCACAACAAATATACGGCCAAACTCCAATAGTTTAACTTTTGTAGTCTAGTTGGGCATTTGTTATTGACCTGTTTAAGATCTTTTAAGACTATTTTCAAAACCGAGCAATATTCAAAATGAGCATACAGCAGAGGTTTCCTATTTTGTGCTTTCATAGAAATCATAATCCTTATTAGGGAGTTCCTTCCATTTATGTGTTGAAGCCAGAAGTTTCCTTGATCACTGAAGACTAGACCTTTCATTCACTTACCCAAAGCTCCAAGCTCTATACATAGGAATCCGCTTATTATAATCATGCATAATGTTATTAAACAGTTATTCTTATTAAAATCAGTCGGTCCCAAACGCTTTATTTAAAATGATCACAATACGTGGCTTCCTCTGTATATCCTTCGCTTAAAGTGATCAGTGATTGAGATCATGCAGCTTCCTCTATATATCCTTTGCTTAAAGTTATCAGTCTCTAAAAGACCATCCCAAAGTGATCACAATAAGTGGCTTCTTCTGTATATAAAAAGTTTTGTTCCAAGCATATCACTTCATCCTCGTATTGGCCTGGCATTTATTAAGCAAATTGCATCTAAGCCACTACCTGCTTCCTTGGCTTATATGTCAATTCTTCTTTAGAATTATTCTCTCAGCCTTTGCATATTCTTAAGAAAGTTCAGTAGAATCGGTTCCACAATAAAAAGATTGGAATGCAGTAAGTTTGGATATGTTTTTACAGTTTGGAATTAAGCGTTTGATGTTTTGAACAGGAATACATGGGTAAATGTAGTTTCAGATTATTTGCAAGGTTTCTGTGTCATACATATGTATGTATGTAAATGTACATATAGTTTTTTAAATTCTTTTTTTTTTTTTTTTCATTTTTTGGCTTGTCACTTGGAACTGATTTAAATGAAATGAAGAACACCCGTTGTATCTTTTGATGCATGTTGATGTCACAGACAAATGATCGCTAGAGCCGAGATGCTCAGTTGGCCTCTTGCAGATTGCCTTTTTACTTAGAGACTTATATAAAATCACATTGCACCAAGCCATCTATTTGATCAATGTACTACTTAAGAAATACAATCTTTTATGCACATACACAGAGGGAAGTATTTTATCCTTTGTAAGGAATCCTACAAACAGAATTGAACTTTGAAAGATTAACAAGGACCTGTCATACTATTGAATTTTTGGTCACATATGCTTGTGTGTATTATATAAATACTAGTTTACCCTTGCCGTCAGAGAATGACAGCAATATTTAAGTAATTTTGTAATTGCATTGTACTTGTAAAATATCAAGAATTTTCTGATTTCCTAAATTTTAAACTAACGGTAGAATTATATATTTTACACTCGCCATATAAGTCAACCTGACTAAAATTTAGCAAATATTGAAGATAAGCAAGAAAATTCTAGTTTTTGAAATATAGATTTAAAAGAAGCATCATTATAATTGCAAATACCAAATGGTATTTGCAATTACCATGATGCTTATTTTAAATCTATATAATACTAAAAATTCACATTCTGTTTATCTGTATGTGACCTCTAAGTAGCCGAAACAGAGATATTGAATTAAGGTAACTCTAAAATGCGCTAACTTTAATGCATAAAAAATCCGGGGGATTTGCAACGTAATAATAATAGAATGGGGTCAGCATTCGCACTTACCCTAAAAAAACTAATTCTCAAGGGAGATAATGATTAAATGGTAATTATAGAGTAGTGTCCCTTATTTATTAATCACTGCTATCAAAGATTTAGGTTATTCATGTGTTATGTACATTTATATGTATGTATCTATGTATCCGGACTTTGCCCAGCCCTAACCGTTCATAGTAGAAACTTGAAATTTTATACACACACTCCCCTCAATGAGTAGGGAAAATGCTTTCTTTTGTTTTTTGAAAATTCTCCTCTAAAATAGGGTTTTAGTGTGAGGTTCAATTTTCAATGTAAGCTTATGCTAAATTGGTCATTAGTTTATGCCTGCTTGTTTTTTGAAAACTCAGACATTTTTTAATGATCACAGCCCAACTTTTTAATTGATCACCCCCAAAACAGTATATGTGGGTGGCAGTGATTCATAATTTCCCTTGGAATGCTAGTTTACTTATCTATTTGCAAATGTTTAAAAAAGTCTGGGTGCAATCGATCCTTTAATGTTCATTCTAGTCACATCAGATTGCACTACTTTTCTATCAAAAGGTGACCCAATTGGTTACAGGTTGTCCAGTGAACCATATAACTGTTGATTTGCCTAATAGTTTTACACTCATTCATTGACTTTGCCTAAGTTGAAACAGACCAGAAGGATCGCTACTGTTTAAATGATTTATCAGCCGAACTGTGTTAAAGCAAACAGATTATGTTGGTATAATGCTCCCTATATTGATGTGTGAATGGAGGAAAGAAATAAGTCTGATTGGATATTTTTGTTGTGATTGGCTGAATAGATTTATCAAAAAATCATTTTTTATGTATAAGTTTGTGTAAGTTGTAGACCATGTGCGTCTCATTATTTCCATACCTTTCTATTCTCTCTTGTACACACCTTAGTATGTAGGTGTATATGTATGCTATTATGTGTTTCTTTCTATCGAGGCTTGCTTGACTCAGCTTGTACCCCTTTTGGGGCCCGACACACACCACTTTCTGATTTTCATTCTTCGTCACTACTTAATGCCTCCTAATTAATTAGTCATTAGCTCCCCTCCACCTTCTTGTTTCATCTACACATCGGCAACCCCTCTCTCCTTAGTGATCACTCTCCTCTTTATCCAATCATGATGAATAATCCTATCTCTCTCTCTCTCTCTCTCTCTCTATCTCTCTCTATCTCTTCTTCTTCTTCATTATTAAGACCATGCATGTGTTGTTTGTGAAACAACTATCAGAAGTATGTAATTCCTAATTCAATTGAATTTTGTTGCATAAATCCAATATTTGAATGTTAAGAACTGCCCACAGCATGTGCATTTTACCCCCCCCCCATGTCATCCATCCGCCTCATCCACCCCAATGAACCAAACCTCCACCTACCCTCACACTTGCTGCTGCTACCACCAGCCTATTCTTAGCCTGACTTATACTCATATAACCTCCATAAGATTACTACAGTTTCAATTTAATATTCACATATCTGCTAGGATGCATCGTGGACTTTCATTTAATTATTTCATGGAAACGCTGTGCCTCCTCTTTCCTCCTCCTCCCCCTTCTCCCCACTCCTCCTCCTTATCTTGCTTTGTCTTACCCTTTCTCCTGTCTTGCTCTGTCTTTTAAAAATCTATTTTTCTTTAATTTAAAAAAAAAAAAAATGGAGAAATTTAAAAACTTTATTTAATTCTATTTTCATTTCCATTTTTGTAATTCAGTATATGTGTATACGCGCATTCGTATGCGTTGTCGCAACTTTATTCCATTTCACGTGTGTATGTGAGAGAGTGCATTTCTTTATATTTCTCGTTTTGGTTTTCTTGTTGTGCAAAACTGAATTTGCTGCAAGAAGGAAACCATTGCATGCCTTATTGTTAATCTGAAGTATCATCCTCGACGGTTTAGTCACTTTCGTGCCCTCGTATAGAGAAAATTACCACATACACCACTGTCTTATAGCATAAGGTATATTTAATAAAGAATTACTGAACTTTTTTTTTTTTCTTACAATTATACCTTCCAGCTTTTAAGTTTAACAAATAAATGTAATTTTTCAAAAACATTGAAAAAATGTATATATCAACCTAAATTTGTCAGAACCTGAAGTGTCTCTGTAATTCTATTACAAAAACCTGATTTGCATGAAGTCATTATCTTTGGAGATATGCTAAGAGGTTTTCAGGTAGATTTTTCTCAAGAAATTAATAAATTGGCTAGTGAATCACTGTGGTGGCAGCAAAGGAATAGCAGGAGGAGAATTTACTATCCTTCCATCTAATTAAGCTATTTGAATATTTTTGCATGTAGAGAGACTCGGATAGCTACTGTATATAAATGGCTTTACTCTACTAATATGTTATATGAGCTTCTTTGAGAAGCAAGATTTTTTTCAAGTGCAGTAGTAGTCAAATATCTTTTAATTAATTTTTTCTCTGTTTTTGTGTTTACCTTTGTTTTTATTTTCAAATGAAGAAAAAATACCTGATTAATTATCCATGCGGATGCTGTCCTGAGTGCATCCATTTGCCAGGTCCTCATTTTTTAACCTCTGCCTATGAAGTTGGATGGGGTATATGGATTCACTCGTGTCTGTTTGTTTACCCAATATCTCCAAAAGCTCTCAATAATATTTCATGAAAGAGTGGCCATGGTCTAAGGAAGAATTGACTAAATCTTTGGGTGGATCCAGGAATCTTTTTCGATTGAGAGATATTTTTTACATATGTTAATGCAATAGTCCGAAATATGTAAAATCGACAGTTACCTCCTCTGCATTGTAGCTATATATGAATTGATTTTCATTCTGTTTTTAGTTAGTGTATGGCGTTACAGTTTCTTGTCACTCTTTTGCAAATTGTAGTGCCTGGCAGCTTTTTTCTTGCATGCCGACTGCTAGAACAATGGCATTGCATGACCTCTATATAGGAGTTGATGTACCACTAGACCACTTATTCTTCTCAGAGAGTTGGCATTCAACTGATTGACTTTGAAAAGTTTTCTATATAGTTAATAAGAGTCTTTCCTTTCTAATGATCTATTACAAGACTTCTCTCAAAGAATGGTTGCCCTGATGAGGAATTGAACATTGGGCTATTTGCAAAATGCATACGACAAAGAAAAGTATCTAAAAACTTCTGTTTAGGAATAGTGATTCTACTTCACAAAAAAGGAGATAATCGTGACCTCGGCAACTACCACCCTATTACACTATCTATTCTAACATATATAAACTATTCACAAAAATACTTACAAACAGGCACTAGATGAAAATCAACCACGTCAACAAGCAGGCTTCATGAGTGGCTATTCAACAATAGACTACCTATACACAATTTTGTAGATTATGAAAAAGCATTCAATTCTGTAGAACACACAGCAGTCTTCAACTCAATGTGCGAACAAGGTGTTAACGAGAATTATATACAAGTCATTCAGAACATATATGAAAATGGCACTGCAATAATTAGACTACATAAAGATAAAAACAAGATAAAGATAGGAAAAAGAGTGAGACAAGGGGATACAATATCACCTCAACTGTTTACAGCGAGCCTTGAAATCATCTTTCGGAAAACAGGTTGGGAGGGAATGGAAGTGAACATAGAGAATATTTTAATCACTTGAGATTCGCTGACAATGTATCAGTAAGGACAGAGGCGTTGGAAGAATTACAAAATATTGAGTGATCTAAATAGGGATATAAGTAAAGAGATAGGGTTAAACAATGAACAGAACAAAGACAAAAGTAATGCTCAACAATAAAGTCCAAAAAAAGACCATCAGAATAGAGGGGGAGGCTTTAGAAGAGGTTGATAAATACGTTTACCTAGGTCAGCTAATAAAGTTAGAGAAGGACCATACAAGCAAAATAAAATGATGCATAATGATCATCTGGAAAGCATTTGGTATGAATAGAGACATATTGCTAATGTGCTTAAAGTGTAAAGTATACAATAAATGCATAATAAATGATTATTGACTGGTCGAGTATCTTTTTCTTCAATTACTTGAATTACTTCTGAAATACCAGCAATGATGCATAATCATTGGAAAAGGTTGGTTATCTCCCTTGATTGTCTGATTTCAAGAAGGTTTGTTGGATGGTTGAGTATAAAATGCCAAATCTAAGCCAACATACAAAGCACAAGAAATTCTTCCACACTGCATTTAATTTTCAAATCCTCCCTCTATTCTTTTTTTGATCATAGACACTATGGTTTCCATTCTTGTATAAATTGGTTTTTATTTTTAAATTCATTTTACTAAGGTGAAGTGTGGGGGAGGGAACTGTTTGCTTACATTCAACAGTGCAAAATGTTTTCTCCTTCTTTTGAAAAAAACAAAAAGAAAATAACAGAAGCCGAAATAAACGGCTTTCTTTACAATTTCCCTCTATTTTATATTTCCATTCAGAATGGTTTTAAAAAAACATTAAACTTTTCTGCTGCAATTTTCTTCTATTTTTTTCTTCTCGTAACAACTACAAAGGATAAAAGGTTTTAGTAGATTTTCCTGCTTTTTTTTTTCTTCTTCTAGAAATCTCTCTTCCTCCCTGCTCTTACACCCCCCCCCATTTTTTCCTTTCTCATTCTTTTATCTCTCTCTAATTCCTCTTTCTCATTTTTTCTTTCTCATTCTTTTCTCTCTTTTTCTCTCTTTTTCTCCAGTTCCCTCTCTCTTAAGTGCTGTCTCTCTCTCAATGACTAAAACACTCTTGATTTGATTGTAATTTCCCTTGGTCTGTATATTACTTTGCATTCCTCTCTTAAATTTTTCTACATTTTTATTTGTCAAATGTTTATGCTCTCACAGGGAACATAAATCTTCATCAAGAGCTGATAATGAAAGTGAAAGTACATTAAAAAGGAAAAAGAGTCAGCTGATTGGGAAAGGAACAGTTTAAGTAACAGGCAGCAACTATGTTTGGCTGAAGATATTAATTCAACACACAAAGATTTTTCCTTCCTTTCTGCTTTTGGAATTGTTTTTTTCTTTCTGTTAGGTTTATCTGTTTGGAACTTTTTTTCTTTCTCTCTCGTTCTTTGTGACCAAGTGCCAATAAAACCATCTGCTGCCCATATCTCAGGAACTGGCTCTGATCTGAGGTGGGTGCATTTGGTTAAAAACTAGAAGGAAAAAAGGTTTTGGCTGTAAAGAAAAAAATATATAAATTTCACTAATGATGATGTTTATAAAAAAAAAAGAAAAAACATTACAAAACAAAGATAAGCTGAGGCAGAAAAATTAAGGGAACAAAAGGATCATCACATTATAGGAAAACAGATTTTTGAGGAAAAAAATTAAGAATTCAGTGTATAAAATTGTTGAGAAAGGAATCGGGAGGAATAAAAAAAACCTTCAAAAGGGGAAAAATTGGAAGAAAAGTTATAATAAAAACAGGAAAATTTTCTGAAATAGAAAATTATCATTCTTGGCAACTATGGTGTCTAAGTATAGAAGCATTTCAATATCATTGTATTCTGCTTTTTGGGAGGCAGCTTTTGAAAAAAAAATGGAGAATTTTTAACTGCTTAAAAAAAAAAATTTAAATAGATTTTTACATCTTCATTTAATATTCCTTTCTTTTTTTTTTTTGTAAGTCTGTCTCCATAAAATCTTTTCTTTCCTTTTATCTTTTCTCCACCCGCCCTCTTTTCCTCACCTCCTCGTATTTTTTAAAAACATGCAAATGAAGTGTGTTAAGCATCATCACTACCCCAACCTCCAAGTTATAAATGTTTGATACACGTTCTTATCAGGAGGTTTTGTTTAACCACCAATGATTGAAGTGTGTTATTTATTACAAAGGATTCACATGCCCTTAAAAAGGAAAACAAAAAAAATCACTATTTACATTGGCTTTGAAAAAAAATACAATCTTTTAGATGAAAAAAAGATTTGGTGACAGGGAAAGGATGATGATGATCACCTATCACCATATTCTATTTATTGTAAACTTTTTTTGTTAACTCTTTTTGAAATTGAAAAAAAAAGCGAGATATAAAATAGCCCAAATCCAAGCCTGACTGAGGCCAAAATAAAGAAGCATAGCAGAGCATAGTTGCTTCCCATGTCGCTCGCTTGACACACGAGGCAATGATTTTGTCTCCATTTCTCAAAAGATCAATAGAGACCCAATCATTGTTTGTAGCCTGGGACCAGGATGCTAGCCTGATGCCCAAGATCAACAACTGCCTTACAGGGCTAAAGGGATCCAACTGTTTGACTATTTACCCATAGCTGGAGGGAGAAGTGGATCCATGCCTTTCCCAAGGGCATTAGTACAAAGTGAATGCAAACTGTCCCAGCCGGTGTTTGGACTTGGTTCACCAATTCCACTGTCTGTCTGCCATCAACTGTTAGGCCATGTGCACCTCCTTCAACTGTTAGGCCACGTGCACCTCCTTCAACTGTTAGGCCACGTGCACCTCCTTCAACTGTTAGGCCACGTGCACCTCCTTCAACTGTTAGGCCACGTGCACCTCCTTCAACTGTTAGGCCACGTGCACCTCCTTCATCATGCCTTGCTATTATTTTGCCTCTCCCTTTGCTCTGAAGAATTACAAATATTCCTTCTAAAATTCTCTCTTTAAAATGAGCTGCTGCCTATTCAGTTGAATTTGAAACACTTTTCACTTTTTAGCAAATGATGCCGTCTTGTCATCAAAATGGAACAACTGGTCTATGCAACGATACTTATAATCGTGATGGTTTTTGATTTTACAAGCATCGGAATGGAATGTGAGACTTCTACAAGAACTAGATGTTTGTTCATTAGTTCAAAACAACATGGTTCATTCAAATAGTTCTTTGCACGATTGAACTCATTCTTGTTGTTTGTGATGTTAACACAACGTTTCAGCCAATCCATTATTCGGCCTTCCTTGGGTGTAATATCCAAATGTGATGGGGTAAATTTTAAATTTCAAAGGACTATTTGAATGTTAATGACCCTTCTCAAAACTATAGAAAATAACATGGTCCACATTCATACATGTGTTACACACGAAGAACCCAATATGTTTTTTGTCACTTTTACTAAATCTCAGATTGACTGACCTGGATTAGATACCTGCTCATAGTCAAACTTTGACCAACCTTTTTTTTTAACATAACACATCAAAGAATCAGTCTGTTTATTTTATGATCCAAAGCCTTTTCTGTAACCTTAACATTGACAGCGATGAATGGTCTGCAGATACAGATCTCACTAATCCAGAATAATCTGATATATTGGTTGGTAGATTCTTAAGGATCATTGGATTTCAGATTAATGAAGTGCATGAATACCGGATCTTCTTCTTTTGTATCACAGCACCATTTGTTTGTGATGGAGAGATCAAGGAAGGTTCAGTAGTTATGAATTAGCAATGTAGTTGTAGTAGTAGTAGTAGTAGTAGTCTCCTTTCTTTTTCTCTCCTTTTTATCTGTACCAGCCTTCTCCTCTCTTTCTTCCATCTCTTTTTCTCTTTGCTCTTCCTCTCTTCACTTTTTATGTCCTTCTCTACTCTTTCTTACTTCCCCCCACCTCTTCCTCTTGACACTTTCTCACTTTCCTCTGCCTCTTCCTCACTTTCCTCTGCCTCTTCCTCACTTTCACCTGCCTCTTCCTCACTTTCATCTGCCTCTTCCTCACTTTCATCTGCCTCTTCCTCACTCTCTCCTCCCGCCTCTTCCTCACTTTCCCCCTGCTCCTCCTCTCTACTCTTTCTCACTTTCCTTCTACCCATTCCTCCCGCCCTTTCTCTTTCCCCCTGCCCTTTCTCTCTCTTTCTTCCATCTCTTGCTCACTGCCCACCTCATCCTCGTCACTTTCATTACCTCCCTTTTTTCTTGTCTTCATCTATTGTCTTGCTTCTTGTGTGTGTGTGTGTGTGTATATGTGTATATATATATATATATAAGTTCATTCCTCTTTTTCTTTATTTTCTCTCTCTTTCTCCATGTTCTTCTCTCTCTCGAGTCTAAAATTTATTCCAAAAATAGTAGCCAATGGAATAAAAAGGCTGATAAATTAATAGGATTTTGCACTGGAGGCAAAACTTCATTATTGTTTCTACCTTTTTTTGTTTTGTTTCTTACTTATTAATACTATTATTTTGCTCTTCAAATTTATAATTTCATATTTTGGCAGAGGGCAGGGGGGGGGGGTGATGAATGAATTTTCAGGTTATCTTATCTTCATATTCCAACTGCATTGAAAATGTTGCTTTTATATAAAAATCATTTTGTTAAAATTTTTGACTATTTTCTTTTTCTTTTTTTTTTTTTTCTCCTTCCCAAAATGTGAAATGTTTTGGTTTCATAATGCAATCATTTTGAAATAATCTACCCACCGATACAGGGTAGTGGGTGGTGCGGTGGATGGGCAGGGGACAACGACGGTGGAGTGATAAGGCCGCCTGGATGAAAGCCATTCAAAAGCAGTGGGCAGTTTTTAAAGAAAATGGATCTATCTGATCAATTATAGAATCATTTGTTTCTCTTTGTTTCTCTCCTTCTCTTTGTGTCCATTTGTATATCTCTCACTCCTTCTCCTTCTCTTTAGCTTCAAATATAACTTCATTCTAATCAGCGAGATGATAGCGATGAGTTCTTCTATTTAGGATTTCGACTTTTGGATTATTTTCAAGCTAATTCTCATTTCTTGTGTTTATTCTTTTGAAAATTGTTGTTTTAGATAATTATCTGGCAATGTTTACCTTATGGCGCAGTGTTCTTACCTACTTCCTATTCAGTACGGTTCCCTCAGCTGCGAGGTACACGAGAATAAACCAGACTTTTTCCTTTTCTACTTTTGGGAAAACTATTTCAAGTAAAAATCCCAAGAAAACCTACACTTATGTTTCTGATTAAAAATAAATCAAGCAAAATCAGTATTAATAATATTGATAGCTTTTTGAGATAAAATAATATGTTCTTGGCTTCCTTCCTTCCTTTTTCATTTTTCCAAGGTTCTTTTGTAAGGAATTGGCTGCAGCCCCTGCCTTCCTATACCCTCTCTCACTCACCTTTTGAATTTATTGTTCAACACTGATCTCAATGCTCAAATTAAAGAATTGTTACTGTCTCTTCTTGGCTCTGTGCCAATTCTAAATAATGCAATACGATCACGTGTTTCAGTTAACGAGAGTGAATATGATTGTTTTCAGTAAGTTGTTTATTATCTTTGCAAGATGTGTTTGATTAATCAGTGTGTTTAATGTTTCTATGATATTTCAATATCCTTGTCTATTGACTAAGCCTCTATCTTGTTATATTTAGGTGTTGTTATCTAATGAAAACAACAATAAGCATTATCCTATTGATATGCTGATTCATTTTTAGTGTTTTCCACTTCTATTTTAACCACTATATATGGCCAAATCGTGTTGGATGGTTCTTGTAAGATCACCGAAATTAAGTGATGTTGAGCCTGGTCATTACCCAGACGGGTGACCATCTGGGAATACCAGGTGCCGTATGCAGCAACAAGATTGTTCTGTGGCCGTCTCAGCCGATGCTCTGCCGACGATTAACAGAATATCTTGCCAAGCTAGGACTGAACTGTGCACCCAGCCCTTTTCGTGCACAGGCTCCTCCATGGAGGAGACATGACAGTGTGCTCTCCTAGGAGCCACCATACTCTATCAAGTGGCAACAATTAGTCATTCACAACATTCTAATTGGTCTATTCCCTAATTGTTATAAGCAGGTTATCTATGTATATAGATGTGTAGCTCACATCAGAAATATTGCCTGACTTTTAACAATTTTGGAGCAACAAACAAGTCATTTGTTGCATCTGTTTGTTTCTAAAATCCACAGTTGTTATGGTGACAAGTAGATATTCACAAAATATCATTTATTGTTGAAAGATCTGTAACTTTATGAAAGAAACTAACATTTTAAGGTTAATCACACACACGTGTAGAAACTTTTAAAAATCTCAACTGGCAAAAATTTGTGGAATAATCCAATGCATTTTGTGGAAAATATCTGAACAATTTAGTAAACACTCGCTCTCCAAAATTGATGTTAAATATAAAATGCATGAAAAATAAGCAAAATTAGAATTTTTAAGAAATAAAAAAATCCGTTTTGACATTTCATTATATTTGCTTTGATGAATCTATTTTTTTTAATTAAATTTCTGTCAAATTGAAAAATAAAATTCTTCAGGTGGTTTTGATTAATTTGAAGCAACTTTCTTTTTTAAATTCATTAATTTATTTTTTCTCTCCTCCTCTTTGAAAATCTGTTCAGGTGATCTAGTTTAGTGTGGAGTCATTTAATATAATGACAATATATATCTTTATACTTACCTGATATATGGAAAACATTTGTTAGAACCTGATTCAGATAATGTCTAATTTTGTATTGTGTCTAAAGTATTTAGTATCATGTTTTTCAATGTTTGCTTTTCAGTTATTTCTCTGTATACTCATTTATATACATATGTTTGTGTGTATCTTTCTCAATCTATCAGGTGTTTGAATACGTGTAGGTTTCTGTATGTGTGTGTATATATATATATGCATAAGCATAATGTGTAGTTAGGTGTGTGTGCTTGCATATCAATTTCTAATGTGCAGCCATTAGGTATATTGAAGAGTGCAAAATAATTGCTATATTGACATAAAAACTTAAAAATTTCAGTTTTAGTAAATATGCCTAAATTGGAAACATACATATGAGGAATGACTTTTATGGTGATAAAGGTTGATATAGATAAGTAGTTACTTATATTGAGCAGTATATAGATATGAATGACTTTGGAAGTGGAGATAAGTTAGTGTATTATTGAAACACCAGTAGAATCCCTCTGGAAAATTTTCATCTGATGAAAAAGTGGGCTGGGAAAAAACCATTGAATTTGCTGACTTTGCTATCAATGAATTTGTATACAAAAAAAATGATTTTACTCCAAAGCAGAAGAAGTTGATTCAACCTTTAGCACTCTGTAATCTTTTTTCAAGGGCACCAAGATTTTGAGCATTTAGTAACTTTGAAAGCCTGTGACTTGTGTCTGTTTATGTATGACTGAAATTCACATGACAACACAACCTCAAAATTTAAACACACTATCGTTCTGAGATCAGTCGTTTGCAGTGGCAGGACAAACTGCTTTGTGAATGAAGTCACCTACAGTGCTAAAGGTTAATTGATAGCTCAGTTGGTAAACCTCTGGATTTGGGGTTAAGCGTACAATCCTGAGACTAAGAAGTAAATAAAGTAGTATTAATCAGGGCCCAGTTGGACACTTTGATGATCCACGGACAGGATTATAACTAGGAAAAAATTGGACTGCATCTGGCGTATCTGGTACATTTCTTGATCTGATTCAGTTTTTAGAGATGTGTTCAGATTGCTAAGCTTTGCTAAATTGGTGAGGCTTGTGACCAAGGGTGAAAATAGTGTTTGATGGGAATCATGGCTGAACCAATCTAGCTTATTCTTTATTATTCCTCCAGTGTAGAGATTATTTCATTACTCTATTTCATCTCTCAAAATTCCTGTCAGGACTTGATCTGTGTGAAAGTATAATGCAAACACATAAGTTATAGGGTCTGTACACTTTCTTTGTTGATGAAAACCCTATAGTATTTTGTGTAATTTATTTTTTCAGTGCATATATCAAATATTTAGATTATATATAACATAAAAAATGAATCAGTTTTGGGACGAAACCAAGTTTGTCATATTGGCAGGTTCACAGGGAAACAATAAAAAGTAGGGCAATGCCTGTTCCAAAGATGCATGTTTGGAAGGGGCTGGACTTTATGATGTATGGAGCAGCCTGCTATAATTTTCATGTAAAATAATTTTCCGTCCTTCGTACAAAACTATGGCTTTGAAGTATTTTGGTTACTTCTCTTCAGTGTTTCCAATTTAGATAATTCTAAAGAGCAAAAGTCAAGGGAGATAATTTATTGAAACTATGACGAAAGATATATCTTTAATTTAAAATTAGGAAATGAGGGAATCCAACAGCATGGTGGATATGGTTAGACAATGTGGAAAAGAAAGAATAAGAGAAGCGTGTTACATGTTTATTATCATAAAGATAAATCTTTATGCATTTCGTCACTGCGAGCGACGTCTTCAGAAGAAAATTGAACATAGCAGAGTGCTGCGGTCATCCATGTGGTGTGCTGTGAATGAAACCAGATGTGTTTTGGCATATAACTCACAAAATACATCTAGTTTCATTCCCAGCACAGCACCTCAATAAATTGAACAGGTATTTAAATAAGTGTACTGTTAGAGTAATCTTCAATCTCCTCACCCTTTTGGGTTATGTCTACCTTTTGCCTTTTTCCCAGCTACTTACGAAATTAACTATATCTGCTGCTCTTTCCCATTATGCAGATTTTCCCTATTTTGTGCAGCTGATGAACACCTCATAATTTCAAATAAAATTATGTAGGTAATCTTTGAAGTTTTTAGAAGATTTTGGTAGATGTAGAAGAAACATAGTATTATTAGGAAGTTTTGATCAGTCCCATTCCACAAATAAATATCATCAACCGTTATAAGTCCACTGCTGGACAAAGGCCTTTCCCATCTCCTTCCATGACGACCTATCTTGTGCTAACCTCTGCCACGTCTTACCGGCAAACTTTTCTATCTTGTCCCTCCATCTTGTGTCTGGTCTTTTCCTACTTCGTTTACTGTCCCATGGGCACCAATCGGTTAGTCTTTTCTACCCATCTGTTGTCATTTCTTCTTGCTAGGTGACCAGCCCATCTCCATTTTCGCTGCTTCATTATTTGTATAATATCCTTTACTTTAGTCGTCTCTCTGATCCATGTTGATCTTTTTCTATCTCTTAGAGTTATACCTAGCATTGCTCTTTCCATATCTCTGAGCGCTATTCTGAGATGGTTTTCAGCTCGTTTGGTTAGTTTCCACGTTTCACATCCATAAGTCATGACTGGTATTATGCAGCTGTTATATACTTTACACTTTAGGCACATTGGCAAGGTGCTCTTCCGAATGTCTCTATTCATACCAAATGCTTTCCAACCTATCGTTATGAGTCATTTTATTTCGCAGTCATGGTCTTTCTCTAGTTTTATTACCTGTCCTCGGTAGATGTATTCATCGACCTCTTCTTGAATCTCTCCTTCTATCTTTATGACCTTTTGGGGGACTTTATTGTTGAACATTACCTTTGTCTTTGTTCTGTTCATCTTTACACACACTTAATATACCCTCCCCATCTAATTGCTGTTGCGTATGAACATTAATCTTTGGAAGCCATTATTACAGTCTTAATCACATCCAATTAAGTTAATATTTATTCACACCTACACACACACACACACACACATATATATAAAACACACACAGCTGATTACTGTTAGGGATTTTACAAGTATGTGAATGTTGTAGAAAAGAAATCCGTTTTCCATTCCAAGATAAGAATCCCTGATGCTGTCAGTATTTATGCTGAGCAATTAATTTTTATTTTTTTTCCACTTAGTAATCAGTCCAATGCCTATTGCGCATTTATCATCACCATCGCCACCACCATCATGTCCCATTAACAATTCTTCTTTGTAACTCAACTTTATTCCTTAAAAATCTTTTACAAATACAACTTATGATTGGATTTCTTTAATTCTTTCCAATTAGCTTTGGTTTTGTAGCTGCTTCTCAGTTGAAGAAATAAGACACTTAATTGGTAAGTTCACCTTGGGTTTAGCAAAACCTCCATATCAGCCTCTATACTTGTATATAAGATATTTTTTTCCAAATATTTTATCGAGTGAAATCTGAGGAGGAAGCCCATAAATTGGTACACTTTGTATACAGCATTGTAACTATTAGATACCAACAGTACACTAAAAGTTTGAATATTCCCAACTGATTGTTAAAGGAAATGTGCCTTTGCCTTTGCCTTGAAAGTTAGTTTTTCCTCTCCAAAAACAAGTAAGGAACATCACCAACTTGACATTTTAGATGTACAATATTGATCAGCTATTTGCCTGAGCTGAACCAAGTGAAAATCTCAACAGGCATTTTATTTAATTCACTGAGAAGTTTCTTAAGACCTGTTATATAAAAATCAAAAGGGATCCATTATGTACACTGACTCTATAAAGACTACATTTGTTCGTTCATGGTCAAGGACTCATTTACGTTGTCATGGGATTACTAATACAGGCGTCTTACATTATAACACGGGTTATGGGCTCCAAGAGATCCAACCCCATTGTAACTGAGCCACAACCAATTTAGCTATTTTGGAGCAATGTCAGGTAAATATAGAGGATGCAATTCACTAAGCTAAGTAAATATAGAGGATGCAATTCACTAAGCTAAGACAGCCAGCTGAGAGGTGTGGGGTGTAGCACTGTCATGGAGCATTTCATTCAATTCATGTGGGACCCATTTTTCCAACTTTCCTATTGCCTCGAGATGATGTGATATGTGACCATATCACATCATCTCGAGGCAATAGGAAAGTTGGAAAAATGGGTCCCACATGAACTGAATGAAATGCTCCATGACAGTGTTACAGTCCCCAGAAAGCGTTCAAATCGTTGTCCATGGGTCATGGCCACTGCTGTCAATAATTCTTCATCATTAAGAACAGGTTTGGGCTGCCCTCACTGTTTATTATTGTTATCCATATTTCCACACCTAAACCTATTGAACCAATGCTGAACAGTTTGCACTGTTGTAGTGTTTACACCAAATGCTTTAACATTATCAGCAGCTTGAGCAGCATTATGTCCTAATTTGAATTTGTAATTGAAAATTAGTCTTCTTGGGTAGACACCACTGCTGTTAAGGGTTGAAAAGCCTCCCATAATAACAAATTATATCTCTATTTATATTGGATTTGCAAAAAATGCAATTACATTAGTAAATCTTTCACTTTTAGAATTATTCTCTCTGATGATGATGTAAAAAAACAACATTCCATGTGTAACAACCTAATAAAAGCCTTATGCCTTCCATTTTTAATTCTTCATGCCAGCCTCATTTTTTAATTTCATTGATTGCATTCCTTGCTCTGATGTGGTGCCATTTAACGTTGATAATGTGTTTGTACTCCTACAAAGACAAACCTATTTATACTCTATTTAATATTGAAGAAAATTCTCACCTTTCTCTCTCTCACTCTCTTCAATGGAGTCACAGTTTCTGGATGAAATGTTCTTGTCACATGCATTGGCCATGTCACACCTGAAAGACGAGTTGATGGATTTTATGATGGATAACGGGAGAGATCAGCTTTCTATCTCTGCCCCCCCCCACACACACACTCCTCATATCCATTCCTACATGGCTTCATGACTTACGATGTTAAGTGGCCTGGAATTTCAATAATGCCTAAGACAACGAAGGAAGAAGAAGAAAAAAATATGTCATAACCAAAATATACATTAATTAATTCAAAGATTTCTTTTTTTTATCTTTCAAATCTTCTTGGATTGTATTTTTAGGATTGAATGTGTGTAGGTTCTATCTAGGAATCAGCTCATTAAATCCTTTGCCTCACCCGACCCCCACTCAGCCTCCCCAGCTCTGACAAATTTCTGTTGGCATGACAACAGCGTTTTTAGATTATCACTTATGAAACACCACTGTGACGTTTTGAATTAAGAAAGATGCCATTTTCATTCTTTTGCACGAGTAAATTTTTGGGGAATTTTTTTTTTTTCAAATTTTAATTATTTATGATTGTGGGTTTTTAATCCCCCCTCCCCCCCGAATGAAATCATTTTCTGTTTTTGCCCATTCTTGTTATAATTAAAAGAGCAGATATGCTTTTGAGTTCAATATCATAATGGGTCTTTTGTCGTTCAGAGATCAAATTGTCATTTTAAACATTAATTATCATTCGCATCAGAAAGCTACATAAATTTCATGAAGTTAACCTGCAAATTCCAATGCTTTTGTTTTCACATTTCTCTCCTGAATAAAGAGTTGTATTATCCCACCTATGACACAAGTGAAAAGATATCAGATGTCAAGATGGTCAATTTATCAAATTAATTCTTAGTGCCATTTTCAAATTAGGTGATAGGAAAGATTGTACATTAAATAAAATCTGCAGAATGAATTGTGTTGGCTATTCATTCCACTAAGAGAACTGAAAACTGTCACCATAGGTTTCTTCAGTTTTTAAGCTGGTCTAGCTATGTATATATCATGCATACAGGCCACACCAACGGAGCTAGAGGGCTGACAATTTAAATATTCACTCCTTATTATGTCTAGAAAAAAACATTTCTCTGTGGTTTTTTTAAAAAATCCCCCCCATAATAGGTTTTTAAGGGGGTTCAATTTACAATGTTAGTTTATGTTAAATTGGTCCCTTTTTTTTTGAAAATTTAGACTTTTTTTAGGGATCACTACCTAACAAAAGGCGAGAGAAGTAACTTATTCATTGATCACCCCTTTTTTCCAATTTTTTGACTAACCAGACCTTTTCCTATAGTGACATAACAAAGATTTTTTTAAATTGCATTTATAGAAAGCACCTTTTCTCAGGAACCTCAATACTTAAGTCCCAACTGGACAAAAGCACTTGAAAGCATGTGCAATCAATTGAAGCAAAAATATAAGGACTATTAAAGAAGAGTAAGAAGAAAGTGCAACTTGTCAAAGGTTTTTTACAAATACGGGGCAGGCGCTACAGTTACAAAGTGTATTTATTTACTGAGTTCATATAATTATGAAAATCTCTAAACAAGTTATTTATTTTTTATTTAATGCCTGCTATTGTAAGTTCTACTAGTTGACGTTTTTGTTAGTAAATAGTATTATGCAGATGTCCCTTTTCAAACAAAGAGGTACACAAGTGGCTGATTGAACAACCAAACACATTTTTCTCTAACATGAACTAATATGAGAAGAGTGTTTGGATAAACAAGGATGCTCTACGAGAAAAGAATACTGGAAATTTTCAATTATTTCTTTTAACATGTTTTATTAAGCCATGTATGTGCTTTCTGGCGACATTGTCTCTCTGATACATGTTTTATTAAGCCATGTATGTGCTTTCTGGCGACATTGTCTCTCTGATACATGTTTTATTAAGCCATGTATGTGCTTTCTGGCGAAGTTGTCTCTCTGATAGATACAAAGTCAGTTGACAAGAATGACTTCATTTCAAATAATGTGAACAACCAAATGGGGAAATCTTTTTGTATTATCAACTTGAAATCTTCGGAAACAATCTCTTTTAGCAGATGTGTATATATGTGCACATTAAGCACGATAAAAGTTGTGAAAGACTTTGTGATCCTTTGGATATCAAATACAAGTTTTTAATCTGATATTTATTCAACAAAACCCAAAGAAAACAAAACGAACAAATGAATGCTTGTTTTACCTGGATTTACCTTTGCAGGAAAAATCTTGTTCGTTTCTCTTTTTTACTCGGTTGATTTGATTATTTTTATTAAAAAAAAGAAAGAAGCTCCTTCCTTTTTGAGCTTGTTGTTATCCTGAAATAATCAATTATAACAAGCAAAAATGTGGAGAAATGTCATTTGAATGATATATATCTTACCTTGATACACATGTGTTCCTTTGAAGTGAAGCTGAAATATATAATATGTATATGTATATATAT
>VCCN01006423.1:3338255-3350703 GCA_006491835.1 Architeuthis dux | reverse complement strand
TGTTTGAAGCTACAAAGCTTTCTAGACTATATATATATATGCATATGTAATTAGGTCACCGGTCCAGTGAGCAGGTCAGGGAGGACCGTCTCTAGAATACACAAGTACAAGCACCGGATGTGATGTTTATAGAAGGGAAAGCGCATACCCCCTCAAGTCAAAATTCTATATTTCAAAATACAACAGACACCCGAGGAAGCCCAGAGGACACAACCGAAATATACTGATAAAAAACAAGAAAGGCGAGGGAATTATTCCGAACTAACCCGAATACATATAGTTTAATACTCCTTCTTCTGAGCTCTCAATTACGATATCCACGTGATATAAATCTCTTTGGCGTTTTTGTAAAATGGTTAGTAGATAGGTTTATCGGTAGAATTCTAGGAAGGTATATCCTGAATAAGTCGATGGCAATGGTTATAACATGTTCATTTAGAGAACAGCAGGACAGACTTAGCTCCCTAGCCATGGTTGGCAATCAGTTTAAGAGACGGACAACTCTAATTCCAAACCAAGGTGTCTTTCCGGCAGCTCCTGCAACCAAGCTGATGCCAAACATCCTTTGGACTTCATCAGTGAGGCCAAGAGGGGGATTCTGTTGACTGGGCATCCCGGGATCTCCATACGCTTCGTCCAGGCTTGCGTCCTGGAGGGGTCACTTCAGTGTCGTTCCATTCTCTACCGAGAGAGGAGGCCTTCTTTCTTCTACTTTAAAGAACAAGAACAAAAGAACTTCATGTTCAGTCAATCTAGCACTAGCATTAGACCTTCTCTATGTGATAACGATGTCCGTTTTTAGATGTAAATGTTATGTATAAAAAGACACTTGCGAATGGGACCGATCAAACAGCTTCAATCCAGGTTGTAAATTCTTAGTGTTATTTTTATATAACATTTTGAAAGGCATGTACTCTAAAAGTCTACATTAAAAGATACGCTTAGTATTGAAGTTCGACTCAAATGAGCCTAAGCTTAAGAACAGGAATTACCTCAAAATTAGAAGTCAGTTTATATATTCTATATTAAGGGATTAGTGTCAAAGGGCATTTTCTGGTCTAAGCCAGGCTTGTTTATTCCTGTAAACTCCTTGTGGAACATAGGGCCGCAACCACACCGCCACCGTCTTAAAGTTGTAGCCAATGGCCAGTCCCCATGGCCAGTCCCCATGAAATTAATGCAGGGGTGCCCCAAAGATCCATCTTGGGGCCTACACTTTTCCTTTCGTTTATAAATGATCTACCCGACCATGTAATCAGGTCCTTTATAGACTTATATGCGGACAGCATACTTTATGGTTTTACTTCTAAAATCATGGATCATCCGGACCTAGCATCTAATCTTTCCAGTGAACTCACTGTGATTGTTAAATGGGGTATCAAATGGCTCGTTGAATTCAATCCTTTTATCTTTTCACCATCACAGTGCAAAACGTGACTTTCCACCTATCTCGATGGATGGCACTATTTTGGCGGAGTCCCCCTGCCTGGATAAACTTATAGGTCTCAAATTCACACCTGATTTGAAATGGGACTCTTACATTATTTCTGTTGCCAAAGACACAGCTAAAAGAAGGTTTCTAACATCTAAACCACTATTATACCACTCTAAGAGCCAAATCCGTCCAAAAATGGAGTACTGTGCGCATATCTGGTCAAATTCCTCCCATCAGGCATTTTACACACTCGATAGAGTACAGAAGCGAATGCGACGATGAGCTTTTTTCCACACTCCAACCACTGTCTCATCGTCGTAATGTTGCAATTTTGGCACTTTTTTACCGTTCCTTCCATGGAAAGTGTTCAGATGATCTACATTCCCTAGTCCCTGCTGTCCGGGAATTTTCAGTTAAGACTGCAATTAAAGCACATCCATACTCTTTAGATATATCAAGGACTCGCCTCAAGTTCCAGAGAAATAGCTTCTTCTCAAGAACATCTGTTATGGGGAACAAACTCCCTCTTTAATCAATCTCGACATTTTTAAATTCATAGTGAACAAGTGCCTTACCCAATGAGTAATGTTTTATTGCTCTTTATTTTTAACGTTTCTAACTCTTATAAGTCATCTCAACTCTTTTATTAATTCTGTGACATAAACCACTCCCTTTTACTAACCCTTTGATGTGAAAAGTGGCCGAAAGGCCTTGCTTAGGGTGACCAAAAGTAAACAAAAAAAACTTGGTTCTAGGCAACTCTTCTTATCTGGGTCCATGTCAGTCCGGCCGCTTTTGCCGCACTCTCAACCTGATCTTCTCCAGGTTCACTTTGGGACCCCAACTCTTTTCCCTCCCGCCCCTGTAGATTACAGTCGGTCATTAGAAAGTTGTTCGACGTTCTGGCTTTCCGTAAGGCTTCCACAAGTATTCGTCATGAGCCCTTCTGAAGAGGAATCTTCCCGACCACGCCCTCGCAGGGGTGATCACCGAGGCATTCACTGGAGCAATGCTGCTGTGGTTTCACTAGCAAGTAAGTTTTACATCGTCGTAAGTGGAGTTACTAGCCTCACACCCAACCACCCTCCTTTACCCGGGCTTGGGACCGCGAAGAGGACCCAAAACGTTCATTGTAATCTTTATGAAGTGTCCACTCCTTCAAAAGCTTCTATGGCGGACCATCTCGTTGAAACGGCGACACGGCGTGGGCTGACGCCGTGTTTCCCTGTCGAACAATACAAAACAAAATTAAGTTATTACAATGATAGCAATGTTAATGATTATGTTCTAAAAAGATGCTAGTAAATACAATGATTCAATAATAAAGACAATAATGAAAGCAAGAGAAGAAAAACATCCATTTTTAATGAAAATTTTGAAACAGAAAAAATTCATAAACTTTTTCTTTCGTTCTTTTCATTCATTTATTTATTATTCATTCGTGTATTTCATTCATTTTTTTTCAATTATTCATTAATTTTTCTTTTCTCTTCTTTCGCAAAATGACAAAACGGAAAAGTAATTGAATGATGAAAATCGAAAACGAAATTAAATAAAAAAAAATTATTAAAAGATTATTAAATATTATTAATAAGATTCTTTTCCTTTCTGTTTTTTTTATCTCTTCCACTTCCCCCCTCTCTCGTTCCTACTCGTCTCCCCTCTCACCCCTTCTCTCTCTCTCCTTCCCTCTTATCTCTCCTCTCGTCTCTCCCCAATCTCTCTCACTCGAATATTTGCGAAAAAATCAATTGTTGCAAAAATTGTTTTTCTGAACAATATATAAAAATTTCTGCTTCGAGTCTCTGCTGTGCCTCGGAGCGAAAGGAGCTAAAACTTACAGAATGAGCATAACACGTAGACACACACACATACACATACATCGACGCTCTCTCACACACACGTACACACACACACACATACACACACATATATAGGCACACACGGAAACATTTAAAACACAAATACATACGTCTTATGACAAATGCAAGCATCTACTTATGAACAGGGTGATTTTTCTGTTTCTCTGTCCGTAAAAATGATCTAAAAGGTAAAACATATCCGTAACAATGGTCTTAAAGGTAAAATATATCTCCGACCCATCATTTGAAACAATGGACTCTTCCACTGAATCGTGTTCAGTAGTTTCTTTTCTTAAAACACCATCCTATTGAAATATATCCGTGAATTCTTTCATAGGGGTTAACTCGTATAAAACATAAATATATAGATATTATGACAGATGAACGCGGAACGTACATATATACTTATATGCCCACACGAAGTGTCTTGAATATCTTTGGGTGTTTCTAATTAATTTAGCCTGATATTTACTCAATGATTTAGGTCGACAAGCACACACGCAAGCACACATTCGAAGATGGGTCCATAAACTCTCATGTTATTTCTAACCAACTTAGTGTAAAATTACTCAATGATTTTATGTTCACACATGCAAACACACCCACATACAGCAGCCCACACATGAACAAGAAAAGACAAACATGAATACATATGCAGATTGTACACTATTAGAAACCGTCAACCAAAACTGTCAACATAGGTTTCTTCAGTTTTTAAGTTGGTCTGGCTGGCTGTCTGGCTATGTATATCACGTGTACAGGTCGCACTAATGGAGCTAGAGGGCTGAAAATTTAAACATTTACTCCTTATTATGTCTAGAAATAACGTTTTTTGTGTTTTGACCCCCCCCCAGGTTTTTAGTGGCGGTCAAATTGCAAGTTTATGCTAAATCGGTCCTCTAGTTTGTGTCCGGCAGCATTCATGCTTGTTTTGTTTTGGAAAATTCAGACTTTGTTTAGTGATCACTGCCCAACAAAAAGGCGAGAGAAGTAACTTATTCATTGATCACCCCTTTTCTCAATTTTTCAATTAATCACCTCTAACACTGCATGCTACCGACAGACGTTGGTCACGTGACGGTTTCTATTTGCAATGTAAGTTTATGCTAAATTGATCTCCTAGTTTGTGTCCGGCAGCATTCACGCTGGGTTTTTTTGTTGTTGAAAATTTAGACTTTTTTTAGTGATCACTGCCCAACAAAAGGTTAGAGAAGTAACTTATTCATTGATCACCCCTTTACCCAATCTTTTAATTGATCACTAACACGACATGTTGCCAAAAGAATGCGTCGCATGACGGTTTCTATTGAGTGACTAACCAGACCTGTTTAAGATATTAATCAGAATAAATCAGCACTCAATAAGTAAGCGGTATTTCCGAAGTTGAGGACATGAGGTTAATAAGGTGTTGACCTTAGGGTCCATGGCTCACTAGTTCGGACACTCTTAAAACGTGACCTGATGAATCGAATGTTTTATTGGTCATAACATTAGAAAGAAAGACTGAAATGTAATAAAAATCAATTACACTTTTTGTTTGGTTATCAAATATTGATTTTCTCATTCTTTCACGAGGTCAGCGATTTGATATTAACGAAAGAATAGCCTACCTAGGGCAATAGCGCCTTCAAAGTATACCTCTTGAGACCTCATAAATTTATCTAAGTGTCACTTTCAATTTTCAAGACAGTCGGCAGAAAGTCATCTTTCGGGATCATTATCACCTCTTCGCATTCTCATACTCTCGTCCACAGTCTAAAATATGTTTGGGAAAAGACAGAAGTCATATGGAGCTAAATCTGAACTATAGGGGGAACTGACAGACCTAGGTGATGCTTTTTTTCACTCCAAAACCCTGCACAAGACGTAAGAATGACTCATTCGATCAATGTGAGTGAGATGGTCAAACAGTACAAATGTTCACCCAATGGCGTCTCACTGCCGACTGAGTAACCTAACTGGAGAGTGTTCTTACATGCGCTGTAAGGTCCCCTCTGATTGGTTGCCAAGTTACATCAAAAACAGGTTCTCAAGATATTCAAAATGGCTGGATACTTTCGCGACTGACCTCGTATATATACAAAATGCAAATAATATTCTGAGGACGATGCGAATAAACAAAATGGTATTAGCAAAATCAACCGCATTTTCTTGTTTGCTAAATAAATATTCTTAACCGATAGGCATGTTTTTCGGAGTAACTTTCATATGCAAGATTCTTACGGAGCTATTATGATTGAATTGAATCCTATGAACGGACGAACAGCCTCACCAAAAATTTCTTTCCGCGCCAGAAGTAGAACAGACAAAAAGAAAGTTACGATAAAAGATTTTAAAAACTCGAAAGACAATCAAAGAAAATAACGAATGAGAAACAGAATAAAAGAATGAACGATAGAAATCGAAAGCCTGTGAAAATCGTTCAACAGAAACATTACAAGTGAATTTTGAATAAAAATGTCATTAATTCTCATCATTTGGAATTTTATGGAGTAGTTATTTATCAATTTTCGAATTTATATTCGCTTGATGAAAAAACACCGTTAACCTCAATTTTCAAGAACTTTATGAAATACAATATTTCTTGTGAAAAATATTCCTTTTCTGCTTTGCTTCTTTGCTCAATTACTTAAGCTCTTATATTTTACGATGTCCTAGATGTAGAAAAAGCATTACACTGTGATATTTAAATATAGGTTTTCCCCGCTATCCGAAAGTATAAAAAGGAAACGTTCGTAAGCAATTACCATTAATTTATATGGAATCTTTTTCTAAAAATGGGTATGATGGTATGTTAGGCTGAATCGTTAGAGGTCGGGGTGGTGGTGCCGGAAACTGGGGTGTAGGAGAGAGAGGAAGAGGGTGTGCGCTGCTTTTACAACGGCTCGCTGCAAAACAAACGCTGAACGCTTTTCGCCTTTTTTGTGAAAGCGAAAAAATGGCGTCAAGTGAACCTTCGAAAATCGGGAGATACCTGAACTAGTTGTAGCAAGCAAGACACCCGACGGAGTGCTAAGTCTCGCAAGGACGGCTTGGTGGGGGTTAGACACTTGTCCCGCCGGCGTCATAGGTCAGTGTTTGAGATAAGGTAAAAGTCAGGATTTACAATGCTGCTTTTCAAGGCAGGCAATCCCTTGGAAGATTGGCGAAACACAATCTTCCGATCCCAATTCCTCGTCTTGTTCCTAAAAAGGCTAAATAATTTTACAAAAATGTATAGGACCTTGGCATTCAAACGGATTAACCAATCTAGGCCAGTTAGTTATCATGAATAAAGAGAAGAAGATTGTTTGAACCCCAGATTAGAATTAAAGGAAAGTGAAAAGCTGGATAAATATCTGGGAAATCTTTGCAATAACGCACTTCGGAGAACGAACATTTTGATCGGCCATTTCTAATTGCTAAAAGTTGCTAGATTTTTCTACATGGATAAAATTGTGTAATTTCATTTCCAGGTAGCTGTATACAAAAAAATATAGTATATAAAAACTCATTCAACGCCTTTATAAAGTATAAATAAATATAAATATATATATATTTCTATATAAATATAAAGATCGGTACCCAGATCGAGAATAACGTTATTTTAACGTTTAGATGTTTAGATCAAGAATAACGTTATTTGAACGTTGGTATCTGATATCTGATATCTGATATCTAATCAATACGTTGTATATTTATACATTTTTGAGCCTTTGTATGAGATTTTGGAGCGTATACAGTTACCTGGAAATGAAATCTACCCGATTATGAAAGAATCTAGCCAATTCTAGCCATTCGAAATGGCCGATCAAATAGGCCGAGTGCGTTATTGCAAAGATTGCCAATATCTGGACCTTGTGAGAGAACTAAACAAAGTGTGGAACATGATGGTGACATTTGTGACCATCATTATTGGAGTACTTGGAAGAACCCCAAAGGTTCTTGGCAAAAGAACTAGAAATCCGAGGAAGAATTCAAACCATCCAGACGACAGTATTACTAAAATCAGCTAGAATACTTACTGAGGAGAGTGCTGGAATATTGATAAGACTTGTTGCCACTTGATCTCCAGTAAAAACCGCCAGTTACTACTGGTATGAAAATTCAATAATAATATTAATAACTAGTTGTACCCGTAGAAATTCCCCTGCTCTTCTCTCACTCTTTGCGTGTATCTTCTCATCCTCTCCCTTATCGCTTCCAATCTTCATTTGCCGTCCATGTTTTATCTAAATGTTATACATGTTAGTTTCATATGCGAAAATCTTCCAACTCTTTCTTTTCTGTCCTCTCTAATCCTACCCTCTTGTTAAACTACCTAACGTTCTTTTCTGTACACGCTCTTCCTACTCTCTTATTAAACTACCTAACTGTTCCCTTATGTTTTTTCTGGAAAAGGTAGGAACAAGCAGAATAATATTATGGAAGATGATAATTGCTTCAACCAAAACTGTCACCAAAACTGTCAACATAGGTTTCTTCAGTTTTTAAATTGGTCTGGCTGGCTATCTGGAGCTAGAGAGCTGAAAATTTCAACATTTACTCCTTATTGGGACTAGAAAAAAAAACGTATTTTTGTTTCTTGAACGCCCCAATAGGTTTTAGCGGGAGGTTCAATTTGCAATGTAAGTTTATGCTAAATTGATTCCTTAGTTTGTGTCCGGCACTTACTTTTTGTAAATTCAGACTTTTTTTAATGATCACTGCCCGACAAAATTCGAGAGTAGTAACTTATTCATTGATCTCCCATTTTCCCAATTTTTTTAATTGATCACCCTGAACACGGCATGATGCCAAAAGTGACGGTTTCTATTGAGTGACTATCCAGACCTGTTATTAATAAACTGTATTTTAATGTATCGGTTCTGTAATGGAAATGCATCAGATTTGCACTAACATTTCTTGACTTGCGGCGAAAGAGATAAACTTTCTGAGAATCTGAAAAAATCAAGAAATAAGAATAAAACGAAATAAAATCTAAATTCAAGAACACCATCAACGCACAATAGAAAAGCTGCAATAATTCACAAATTTCTAGATTTTACGAAGTTCGACGTATTTCTTTTAGGAACTTATATCATTAACGAAATAATCATAATTCCACATTATTCATAAATGGTATTAGATTTTGGCATGAGACAATCTTGTTTGCCAGTATTATGACATTAGAGATTTTAATTTAATTAAAACGAACAAAATTAGGGGAATATCTTCGTATCTCGCGTACGAAGATATGGCTTCACGCGTGAGTAAAAAGGCCGTATTTTTTTTACTTACTCCGCATCTACAGGATAATCCAGGAATCCAAACGAGCCGAGAATATACGGGGTTTCAGGAGCCCCCTTTTTTTCTTTCTCCTTTTTACCTTCATTCTCTTTTCCCTCACGCATACACATATTCTTCTTCTTATTCTCGTTTTCTTTCTTTCTTTCTTTCTTTCTTTCTTTCTTTCTTTTTGCCTGATTGTCTGCTCGACTTCCTTTTGTCTATTTCCTTTTCTTTCTCTATTTCATCCTTTCTTTTTCCCTCTTTCTTTCTTTCTTTCTTTCTTTCTTTCCTTATTACTTTCTTTCTTTCGTTCTTTCATTCTTTTATTCATTCATCCTTTCTTTCTTTCTTTCGTTATTTCATTCTTTCTTTCTTTCTTTCTTCCGTTAATTCCTTCTTTCTTTCTTCCGTTCTTTCTTTCTTTCTTTCCTTCTTTCTTTCTTTCTTTCTTTCTTTCTTTCTTTCGTTCTTTCATTCTTTTATCCATTCTTCCGTGCTTTCTTTCTTTCTTTTCCATTATTTCTTTCATTCTTCCTTTCTTCCATTCTTCCTCTTTCTTTCTTTTCCCCTCTTTCTTTCTTCCTTCCTTTCCTTCATTCTTCCATTCATTCGTTTTCTTTTTCTTTCTTCCTTTCTTTCTTTCCTTCTTTCTTTCTTTCTTTCTTTTTGCCTTCTCGTTCATTCCGCCTCTCCGCTTTGTCTTTCATTCTTTTCACATATTCACCAAAAACTCCAAAAACTAAAACAGATTTCGTCAAATTGTCATTTCTTCCAAATTTTATTCAGATCAAAACAAGGAATTAAAACATTTGAATTGGACTTCAAAGATTACATAATCTATTTACCTTCATTTCTTTTATGCTAACGAATCTTCTCTTCCCGTCTTTCACTCCTTCCTACAAACTCGTTTCATGTTTTTTCTACCAATTTTAGGAAACCCTTCCTTTCATTACATATACCTTCCTTTCAGTTTTTGGGGACACTTTTATTCATTGATGTGTTTTCAAAAGATGTGTTTCTTATCTATCTATCTATCTATCTATCTATCTATCTATCTATCTATCTATCTATCTATCTATCTATCTATCTATGGATTCGTGACATTGTATAATCTATCTATCTATCTATCTATCTATCTATCTAGCTATCTATCTAGCTATCTATCTAGCTATCTATCTATCCACAGAGGCGGCGCATGGGAACAGACAGACACCGCAACCCCGGGGGGTTCCGGAGCTCGGAGGGCACAATCGGACCTACCGTTTAAACCTGTTACTTTTGTGGGGGGAGCAAGTTTGACAATTTGCAGGGGGCGAAGTCAGGCCTAGCGCCGCCACTGCTATCTATCTATCTATCTATCTATCTATCTATCTGACGTAGCTTGAACTCGCATTCCACAACCCCGGAGCATATTTCTCATGGACATCGCCTCAACCACTTCCGCCACAGAAGCCTGGATGATTAAGCGGAGCTACCCCCTCCCGGCCTATTTATCTCATTTTATGTATGTATGTATGTATATATCTATCTATTTGTCTAGTGGCTTTCACTCTCGTAACTAGTAATAAATATAGCAGCCGTCCTGCTATTTTTATGCAGCTTTGATGAAGAAGATGTGTTTTCCAGCTTCCCTCATCATCTAGAAACAAAAGAGAATCAAGATGTCTATTATTAACTTCATTGTACAACATATCTACCGTTTTGTTGCACCTTCTTCTGCCATCTTTCAGGCAACTTCATAATTCCATCCTCCCAGAACTTTTTCATCTTCCTTAGAAAAAAGTTCTATGTGCCTTTTGCAGTCTTCCACGAAATTGAATCTTTTCATTCAAATCATTATATAAAGATGGGTTAGTTTCATATGCGAAATCTACCTTTCTTTTCTGCCCTCGCTCTTCATACTCTCTTATTAAACTATCTAACTTTTCCCTTATGTTTCTTTCCTTTCTAATATTCTTTCTATTTCCTTTCCAAAGGTTCATTATTTCCTGAATAAGTCAGATGAGTGGAGACTTCACAGTGAAGCTGTAACAATTCTTTCCTGGTCACCAAAGAAATGGGTGGCCTAGCGTTATCCTGATGTAATATTATGACCTTTCTGTAAACTAATCTCAGACGGAAGCTTTTCGTCGATTATTGTTTGAAATGGAATAGTACTTGTTCGAATCAATCATTTGGTTCTACTTTCAATCGCACTACCGAACTTCATGTGCAAACCTAGTTTCTTGCTTTTTTCATTCAGTTCTTCTAACATTATCTCGAGTTCTTGAAGTTTCTTGGCAAATAGGACAATGTCGTCAGCAAATCCAAGATCCCTTAGGTGTTCGCCATCAATTCTGTTTCATTTATTTGTCGCCTTGTCTTACTCCTTTTTCGTCCTGGAAAGGCTCCGGGTCTTTATGTATAGCATCGCCCTTTTAATATGATGACTGACCTTTAATATAAAGACTGACCTTTAGCAGTGGTTCATTTCGCTTACATCACGATCTCTTGTATTCCATGTTTTTGTAAAGTATCGACTTTTAATCGCTCATCCGAATTGTTTAAAAAAATGGTACATTTTTGTTACGTTCAACAATGGTTTTCAACGCTTGATTTGGATAATTTAGCTATGTTCCCATGTGCATCGTATAACGTTGATTATTCTCAAGTAATGTCTTGATTGGTGATGATATCCGGTCCCGTCTCAACAAGAGCCTTTCCAGATCGAAAAAGGAGTAAGACAGGGCGACACCAGCTCACCCAAACCCTTCAGAGCATGCCTCGAAATGATCTTCCGAAGCTTAGACTGGATAAATAAATGAAACAGAATTGATGGCGAATACCTAAGTGATCTCGGATTTGCTGACGACATCGCCCTATTTGCCAAGAAGCTTCAAGAACTCCAGATTAAGTTAGACGAACTGAATGAAGAAAGCAAGAAAGTTGGTCTACACCAGAACTTCAGTAAAATCAATGTCGAAGACAAAGACACAACGATCGAAATCAAAAACGTAGACCTAAAGATAATAGACCAGTACATCTACGTGGGACAACGAATCTCCATAAAATCGTCAAAAGAAGAAGAAATCAAACAAAGAATCATCCTAGGTTGGCAAGCTTTCAGCAGATCAAGCTCCACATTCAAGAACACAAATATCCCATTAGTTTTAAAAAGAAGGGTCTACAACCAATGCGTCCTCCCGATAGTCACCTAGGGAGCTGAAATCTGGAACCCAACCAACAAATTGACTCTCAAACTAAGAACCGTGCAACGTGCACAAGAGAGGATCATGCTTAACATCACATGGAGAGATCACAAGACTGCTCAGCATATTAGAGGAAAAAACCGGAGTAAGATACATCATAAAATCCATTAGAAAACCCAAGTGGCAATGGCAGGCCATGTTGCAATAATGCCAGACAACCGCTGGACATCACGACTCACAACGTTGATCCCCATAGATCATATGTGAAATTGTGGCCGGCAGAAAATAAGATGGTGTGACGATTTAGACAGGTTCAGGAGATATTTATATCGACGCTTTGAGGCCTTCTTAACCCAGAAGTTTTAGGTCCAGTTCTAGGGATCTCCAGACAGCACCTCTCCATTGCACTTAAAGGGGTGTGATCAGGTTCATTGCCAGATTCCCGAGGCGTCCCATGAAGTGAAGTGCTGATGGAACTGGACTATCTTTGGAATCGCCCATACGTACAAGTGGGGGAGCCCACAATATATCGACCTTGTGTCACATCCGATCCTCATGAGGAGGTGTTTAAACATCGCTTCTGCTACACACCGTCTTTTTACACAACCTCATGACTACCCTTCTATCTCTGTTCTTTCTTCTCACATATCCCTTCGACTACCGGCATCTTCTGCGCAGGGTGAAGTGAGTGACGCCACTTCGGGTGCTTGTCG
>VCCN01006423.1:3245236-3257302 GCA_006491835.1 Architeuthis dux | reverse complement strand
AGAGAGAGAGAGAGAGAGATACACTGCACTATGTTAATACAAATTAGATTATATATAAAAATAATTGCGTATTCATAAATGCTTATTAAGAGAATTCAGAAATTACAGGACATATAATAAAAGAGTAGGAATCTTTAAGCATCTCAATAGTTATATATCTATGTATCATATGCTCGTCGTGTGTATGTAGCCCTGAATTTAAGCTACAATATGTACGTGTATATCTCCAAGGCTGTGGATATATATATAACGTTCCGTCTCTAAAGCGTCGCGTTTTTTATTTTAATAATTAGAAAGTTGATCATTTGTAATTTTTAATTTGAATCTTTTTTTTGCTTCATCAAATTTCATTAATTTTGTCCGGTTAATTAAGGGCTACGATGAACATCTGATTTTAACACAATCTAAAAATTCTTCCTTCGGTGATTTTATGTACGTTACCTAGGCATGAAACAACCCCCCCTCCTCGCCCGTTCTTATCCCCATCTTCTCTTTCTTTCGTTTCTTATTCTCTTCTTTTTTCTTCTCTGTTTTTCTTTATGTTTCTTATTTTATTTTTTTCCTATTTTTGTCGGCTGCTTTTTCTTTCATTACACTCTTAAAGACTTGTTTTTCCGCCCAAACCATTGTCTTCTCTTTCTTCTTCATCTTGTCCTCTTTCTCCCCCTTTCCCCCATCCTCCCATTCCTTCCCCTTCTTCTTCTTATTTTTCTTCCTCCTCGTTCTTTCCTATCACGACTCACAACGCAGATCCCCATAGTTCATATGCGAAACTATGGCCGACAGCAAATAGTATAGAGATATCTGGCGAATCTTGGGGAAGGTCTATGTCCAACGGACGGACTTTAAAAGGCTGATGATGTTTTCTTTGTTTTTTCTTCCCACCGTCCTCCTTCATCCTTCACTTTTTTCGGCTCATTCTCACGCAAATTCTTCTTTGTCTTTATCGTCTTCTTCGTTATTATGGCCAGCAATCTTTTTCTTTTTTATCCTTGACAATATCAATATCTCCAAAAGTTCTCAATGAATTTCGATGACATGTTGTTGTAGGTGTGCCATGGGCTACGGAAGAAGTAATTACATTTTGGGGTGGATCCAGGAATTGTTTTTTGCTTGAGAGATAATATTTATTATTCTACTGGAAAAGAGTTTAAAAACAAACAATTAATAATAAAGAAGTAAAAATAGGCTAAATTTAAATTGCAAGGGAAGTAACTCAATATTTGCACATTTAAAGTTCTCTTCCTTGTTTCCTCACCGAGTGCTTTCCAGTTCTTTTTTGTCAAACTCCAGTCCAAGTTGGAGTTGACTTTGCCCTCCCCCCGTAACCACAAGAAGAACAAGAACAATCCTCACCAACTGTAAGGGAGTAAACTCTTCACTGTTTATCTATCCCGTCACGTCAAACCAAACAGATATATAAAATTAACATTTCCCTACTGTGATTTGAAATCATGACCAGGCGGCTCTCTTACCAATTGAGCCAAACTCATATATTTACGAATTTATTTATTATATGTACAATACAAAAGTTGCAGTAATCATCTTCAGTTGGAATAGAAATAGGTGTGGAGTTTGACCATGCAGATATATTTTCATAATTATCATTCCTCATTCTTTCAAATATTCCTTCACAGCTTCCTTCCATTTTATTTTTTTATTTTCTGTCTTCACTTTCCTTCTTCACACCTTCTATTTCATTTATTTCCAATTTTTTTCATTCTCGTTCATCTTTTCTTTATCATTCATTCTGTTTTTCTTCCTCCCCCTTTTTCATTCATATCCATTCTTTCGTTTCTTCTTTTCTTTCACTTTTCCTTTTTTATTTTCCTATTATTTTTCATCTAGCTTTTTTCTATTTATCTTTTCATATATTATTCATTCCCCTTTTCTTCTTCCTCTTTTTTCTTTTCTTCCTTCCTTTCACCTTTTTTATTTTTCATTCTCTATCATATTTTCTTTACCGTCTTCTATTTTTCTTCATATTTATTAATCATTCTGTTTTCTCCTTCCCATTTTCAATTCATATCCCTTCTTTCTTTTCTTCCTTTCTTTCACTCTTCTTTTTTTCATTCTCTGTTATCTTTTCTTTATCTTTTTCTTTTTACTTCTTACTTTATCATTCATTCTGTTTTTCTTCTTTTCCTTCACTCTTTCTCTTTTTTCATTCACTATTATCTTTTCGTTATCTTTTTCTATTTTTTCTTATTAATTATTCATTCTGCCTTTCTTCTTCTATTATTCATTCCGCCTTTCTTCTTCCCCCTTTTTAAAATTCATATCCCTTCTTTCTTTTCTTCCTTTCTTTCACTCTTCATTTTTTCATTCTCTATTATCTTTTCTTTATCTTATTCTTTTTTCTTCATATTTATTATTAATTTTGTTTTTCTTCCTCTTTTTCTATTAATATTCCTTCTTCCTTTTCTTCCTTTCCTTTATTCTTTCTTCTCATCATCAATTTCCTTCCGTTTCCCACCTCTATCCTCTTATTCTTTTCTTCCTTTCTTTCCCCCTTTCTTCTCACATTTTCTGAACTTTCCCCATCTCTCTCCTCTTTTTCTTTTCTTTCTTTTTCTTTTTTTTTTTTTAACTATTCACTCTCTTTCTCACTCTCGATTTCCTTCACTCTATCACTTTCTATTTTCACTCTTATTCTTTCCTCTAATTTACTCCCATTTAACGTTCACTGTTCTTTTTTTCCTTCGTCGTTTCTACTTTATCCTTTCTTACTTTTTCCTTTCGTCGTTTCTACTTTATTCTATTTTCTACCAATCTCACTTTTGTTTTTCTTCCTTCACTCTTCTTAATTTTCAAGTTAAAATAACATTTTATTTAATTTTCTATCTTGTTATTTTCTTCACAATTTTCCAGTCTAAAAAAAACCTTATTTCTATCGGACACAAATTATTCCTCGCAAAATATATCACCGTCTTGTCGGCTGTACAAGTGTTTAGCCCTTAACTATTTCCAAACACAATTTTTATTTTTCGACTGCCAATTAAAATTTCCCCATAATTTTTAATTTATTTTCGTCTAATTACTTTTTTAAATTTTTGCCCTAAATTCTTAATTAATTGAGAAACAAAATGGTGGCCTAGAACTCAAAGTGAGGCGGCGGGGAAGGTGTAAATATTTCGCGAAGTAAAAATTTACGAAAGATATCAAAATGGTGACAGAAGGCGGGAAAACAAAAGACGTAAAATGGCGATGGCAAATAAAGAGAAAAATGAGAGAAATCGAAGGCGACGAAGAAATAATTGTAATCAATGAAAAGGAATAGAATGAAAGTGAAGGTGTAAGAAGAAATAGTGAGAGTGACGGTAACGCGATTTTTACCTAAAGGCGAGAAAGAAAACAAAAAATCTCGAAAACTTATTTTGGTACAATAGAAGTAAGTGGGGGGCGGTGCGGGTGGTCTAACAATAAACAATACGGAAAATGGAATTGGCAAACCTGAGACTGTTCACGTTTACTTGCACTGGCGATTGTTACCTTTTCAGCGTTAAATTCGAAACATATGGACGGCGAAACTATTTTTTCAGCGGCTAAACTACCTTCGCGCTAATGACAAGTTTGCTAAACCTAATACTAACACACACTCTCTCTACCTCTCTCTCTCTATATATATATGAAATTAAATGATGGATAATTTTATATCCGATCGACAGAATATGATAATTATAATATAAGGCCTCTTACAAAAGAATGGTAACATTTCACCAAATATGCTGGTATAAGCACCAAACACAACAGATATGTTCTGAAAACAACGGTTTGAATATGTTTGTTGCTTTACAATACGTTTATTGCTTTACAACTGATTAACACCAGAAAAATAGACAGAGAGAATGTAATATTTGCAAGAATAGAATCCTCTGATATTTCTCTAGTCTTGTAATATCAATATTCCCCCAAATATGTTAGATGGAACCATATTCACTTCACACACACACACACACACACACACACACACACACATACACACACAAGCAGATACATGCGCACGCACACACGTGAAACCGCTCCCAACACACATGTAAGTAATGTCTATAATCTTGGGTTATTCTAAATTGATTTCATGCTTTTCAAACGCACACAGATATCCACGTATATGTAAATTCAATGTGTCTCTCTCTATCTCTTCCCCCCCTCTCTCTCGCAATAAACGCAGTAGGAAAAGACCTGACCAGACACAAGATGGAGGAACGAGACAGCAAAGTTTGCCGGTAAGACATGGCAGAGGTTAGCACAATCAAGGTCGTCATGGAAGGAGATGGAAAAGGCCTTTGTCCAGCAGTGGATTTATAATGGCTGATGATGTGTGTGCAACACTTTTCAATGTGAGTGCAGATACTACACTCTGATCCAAGACAGGGGGCCGATAAGCATAACTTTGATCGCGAGCAGAGTGCACATATACTGATTTGGATGAACACACACACACACACACACACACACACACACACACACACACACACACACACACACACACACACACACGAACACACAGCTTAATTTTATACAGGGTCACAATACGGAAGCGCTCATTGAAGTTGAAACTTATTGCACTATCAATGGTTTGTGAGACTATTTGATAACTGTTGCTGTAGTCCATTTTCAGTTTCAATCTCGGGATAATACAAGCCCAAAATTTGCATTTTAAAGCGAAAACTTATTTCTATAACAATTCGTTTGGAAGTCGCCTTCGGCCTTTAAGCTTGATGTCAAGTCACTTCCTAATCATAGAATTTATATTCCTCTTATTTTCTTATAAAGAACTGTAATTAGCAGTTAATAGACCTTAAGTTATCTCTCTTGGAAAGGGATTTTTATTCAAATGTATATTTAATTAAACGAATCACTCGGAAACCGATGCCGCCGATTGGACTGGAAATAGTTTTATTCTCTAAGTTAGAGCATTTAATGGTATTGTGCTGACAGAAATTTCGCTACGATGTGCTGTATTTTATGTGTTACGGTAACAAACCCTCAAATTCATACACCCTTAAACGTACAGAAATCATATCAGTATAATATAAATTATGTTGATGCCCAATTTTCCAGCATTTTTTGACAAAATCTTTTATTCATATACATTGATAGTATGATTATCCAGTCGTCAAAGTGCTTTCTACCACCTTACATCTCCTTTCAGCTAAATTGTGTGCCCCATCATGAAATAACATTTCCAGTTTTAATCTGATGAATTCATCCAGGAATTTTTCGATATCTTTGAATTGTTGAAGTTGCATGGAATGAAACAAGTGATTGTCTGAAAGTTGTAGGTCTGGAGAACGCGCTGCATGTGGAAGATCTTTCCATTCCAACTCAATACTCGTTTGTTGCGTTGCATTTGCGTTGTCATGCAGCAACGATTATGGCTTGAATTTCTTTCCCAAAAGATGTCTATTCTTGCTTTTTAGAACGAGATTTTAAAAATTAAAAATCGCAAGTAATTGTTTGTACTTTTCATTAAAGTTTCTTTTCACACCTGCTGCCACTCGATGTTAAAGATTTCATAGATTTTCGCCAAAATATGTTAAAATAATCTACGCCGTCCAATGAACAACAATTCTACGCGGCTAAACCATACAATTACCTATGTTAATCCAAAGTCCTGAAATAAAATGAAAATAAATCAACAACAATAAATCCCTTTTTTTTCATAAATCACATACAGACACATACGATCGTACATAAAATCCTTTTGTTTTTCTTCATAAATCTTATTCATGATATATATTGTAAGTACTAAATCTTATCGTAAATTAATACCACATTTACAACAGGTGCTTTTTTTTCATAAATTATAAACATTAACATACACCCGTCGCAGTAATTTTATTAAAAAAAGAAGTTAACCGGTATTTTTTGTAAATAATAAAGTATGAACAAAGGCCCGTTCAGTGACCAATCAACGTTCGCGAAGATGAAATTCAGGAAGATGACTTCCACCCGTTTCAATACACCATTCTAACGAGTCAGTTGCTCATTGTAGCGCTGCGCAGTAAATATTTGTCTAGGTTGCAACAATTCATAATAAAAAATTCCCTTCGAATCCCACCAAACACAAAGGAGAACTTTTTTTGCATACTATGTAAATACAATAAATACGTATTACTCTTGGTTGTACCTGCGTTGTATATATATTTTTTAAATTTCACAAAACGATATTTTAGTTATGAAACACACAATGATTGGGTTAAAATTTAAATTTGTTGTATTGTATAATACATATTTTTTCAATGCATCGTTTTTCTGAACAAATTTTTTTATTATTTAACATTATTTTTTCCACATCTTTCATTTTTAAAATACGATTACGTATTTGTTTCTTTTGCATTTTAAAAATGTGTAGGGGAATAAAAACAGTGTTTCCAATTTAAATGTTTTTTCGTTTTCTTTTTTCGAATTTGTGAGTCGAGTATTGACAATAATTAGATGTTTTTTTTTAAAGAATTTCATGATTTAAAGTCCAGTCCAATCTAGAGGATTTTCTTTTTCAACTTTTCGAATTTGAGACTGACTTTCAGAATCGAAAAATTTGAAAACTCCCATCTAAATTGGCAACACTGAATAAAAGAGTAAAGGTGACAACACATTAGGGTTTTTATGGTAAAGCCTAGCATACAAACACTTCAGAAAGAAAATTTGTCCGACATACGACGATTTCGAGATACGGGCTGCCAGTCGGAACGGAACCCGGTCGTAAGTCGAGGAGTACCTTTATATGTAGGCAAGTCAATGGCCTAATGATGAGAAAACATTTATTTTACAACACAAATATTTATTTTTTAACATAATCCTCTTTCTTATCAATGCACTTATTTCAGTGGTGAATATTAATCAGATAGCGCGAACATTATGCAGTGAAATCTTCGGATCTAAATTCAGCTAATAACTCAATTTTAAGCTATGGACTAATTGATCCACCTTCGGATAGACTGAAATATTCAAAGCAGAATTATTTATAGACCAACTAGTTAATCCCCGTGAAAGAAAATCACAGATATATTTGAATTTCTATGAGATGATTTTGTTTTAGAAAAGAAACTATAGAACTTGTTTCAGAAGAAGAGTCCATTGCTTCAAATGGTGCGTAGGATATATTTTTATCAGCAAAATTGTTACCTTTGAGTGGAAGAGTCCATTGTTACGGACAGAGAAACAGAGAATAAACACACTGTTCATTATTTAAGTAGATTCAAAAGGTCATAAAGATAGAAGGGGAGATTCTAGAAGAGGTCGATGAATACATCTACCTAGATCAGGTAATAAAACTAGAGATAAGACGACGCATAACGATAGGTTGGAAAGCATTTGGTATGAATAGAGACATTCTGAAGAGCACCTTGCCAATGTGCCTAAAGCGTAAAGTATACAATGACCGCATAATACCAGCCATGACTTATGGATGCGAAACATGGAAATTAACCAAACGAGCTGAAGACCAACTCAGAAAAGCACAGAGAGCCATGGAAAGAGTAATGCTAGTGATAACTCTAAGAGATAGAAAAAGATCAACATGGATCAGAGAGAGGACTAGAGTGAAAGATATTGTACAACTAATTAAGCAGCAAAAGTGGATATGGGCTGGCCACCTAGCAGAGATGACAATAGATGGGGGGAAAGACTAACCGATTGGTGCCCATGGGATAGTATAAGAAGTAGGAAAAGACCAGATACAAGATGGAGGGACGAGATAGAAATGTGCCGGTAAGACTTGGCCGAGTTTAGCACAAGATAGGTCGTCATGGAATGAGATGGGAAAAGCCTTTGTCCAGCAGTGGACTTATAACGGCTGATGATGATGATATAGTCTCAGCAAATAGAGAAATAATATTTTTTATAGCCTCAGTGCAATAAAAGTTTCCATTCCACAATCTTTGATGACTTAACATTAATTTCTATTTTCTGGGTGAACTCGTTTTAAAGAGTTTCATTCCTTCCAATCATGCAACTATACAGATTATAGACTGAACTATAAAAAAACCCAGTCATGTGGTCTATTTGAATGACTAATCTTTGAGTGCAAAGCGGTTTTTGTGCCTATTTAGTGTACTTAATGATTTATTTCAAATATCTTCGAATGACTAATTTTTGCTCTTTCAACTGGAAGCACCATTTTATCACGCAGATCAAGAAATTAACTACCGTATATTTTTGAATATAAGTAGATCGTGTGTATAAGACGAGTTCAGAATTGAGCATAACATTTCCGAAAATCAACAGACTCCAATATAATATATCCATTATTTTGCCATATCTCCTTCTTATGAATACACCGTTTATGGTACTTGGTCAGCTGTCCCCTGAAACATACATTTCTTTCATCTCAACACATCGATCGTTGTTTTCAGGTCGTAAAAGTGAAATTCTCATCAGTGATGACGAATCTATCTGAAAGAAAAAAACGATTTAGAATGGATATCACACAATACACACCGTATACTGCCTACATAGCATTTCATATAAAACTATGGTAATGAATTGAATTAAAACAACGGGCACTATCGCTCGCTAATATGCAATGTGTCTATCGATGCTGTGTCCATATAGGTAAAAGTATTGGCCATTTTTGAGTGACCTGAGTATACGTCGAACTGCTGATTTTGGGTAACTTTTTTAGTAAGAAAAAAAACACGTCTTTTATTCAAGAATATACGGTAATTATTTAATTCGCTTGGTATCTAGAAATTAACAAGGACACTCAAAAGACTAATTTGACAATTAATTGCGTAAATTAATTTATTACTTACTAGGTTTATCTATTGAATTAGTCGTAAGTGAGATTACAAATGATCTATGTATAATGACCTAATCAATCAGTTCTACTCAGTAATGAACTTTCTAATTAACAGCCCCATTGATTGATTAATTGATAAGTAATGAACAAATTAATTAGTTCACTTTGTAGGCACAGTTTTGACTGAATGATTGCTTTGTGATTGATGACTTCAAATAATTAGTCATAGTACATAGATCTCTTGTTGTCCTCATATTGTTTTGTTTTTTTTACATATTTTGGCCGTTGTACCGTATGCCCTCCCCCAGTGTCCTTTTTGCAAACGTTTCTGTATTTTTATTAACCTATTCGCTGCCAACTATTTTTTCAATGTTGCAACTTCTTTGCCAGCTTTTTCTCGTAAAAGAAATGATGAAAAGAGAAAGTATTCATTGCATGCTTAAAACAGTTTTATTTTCATACAAATCAACTAATATCTACAACAGAATATCTAATAAATGGACTTTTTTAGTCCAATGCGACGATATTACATTTATTGAACAGTTTTCTACTTTTTGGAAAAATAACATTTTTACATATTTACAAATGTTACACCAGTTTCTTACTTGAAAACAACTTTATGTCCAATACACGCATGAAAAGGCTATCAAACATTTTTGAGCGTTCTCAGACCCCCAAATAACTTCTATGTATGCCAGCTTTATGATAAGCCTAAAACGGTGTGTTCTGATAGTTTAGCTAACGGATACATAAAATAAGAATGAGATACCGTATTGATGCTCACAGACAGTCCAAATCTATAGCGGCTTGGAGTCTTTCGTAAAAGCGAAGTAGCGTAAAACGAACTTTCGTAAAGCGGTGTATACTGGTACTAAATCTAATTATAACCTCACATCATAACACGATCTTTTATACGGGATTGTCCGTGACTTCTAAAAACGAAATATCCGGAAAATATCTCATCAGCTAATTATATAAAGCACCCAGAGAGAGCATTCTTCTGCTAATGTCATTGTCACTAAAAACTGAATGAAAATCAGTTCACAAATAGTTACGATGCAGGGGAGGTAACTATAAAAGATTCATGGATCCGCCTCCAAATTTAATCACTTCTTCCGTAGCCCATTGTCCACCCTTCCACAATATTACAGTGAAATTGAGAACCTTTAGAGATATTGTGTTGCATGGACATATAGCTACAATGAATGGGGGTAACTGTATATGTATCCACCCTAAAATTTAATCACTTCTCTCAGAGCTCATTTCCCACCCACAAAATTCAATTGAAATTCATTGAGAACTTTTTGAGATATCACTTGGACAGACAGACAGACGAACAGACGGATGGACGGACGGACGGACGGATATATGGGTGAATAGGTATATCTCTCCCAAATCCGTTTGCAGAGGTAAATACGGCCTTTCCCTTCCACAGCCTCTGTAGTTTTTCACTCATGTTCTCGCCGGTTTTGACCACCCCCACCCCTGTCTTTATTATTCAATATTCGATATTTGAGTCTAGATTATCTGCAGGGCTTGACTGTTGAATTGGGATTAACTCAGCACCACGCCGCGACGCTCACAGATGTTCTCGGCGTGAACGGCCAAAATGAAGCGCGGAGTTCGTGGCCTCGTGGGGGTCCGGCTCAAAGGTACAATCACGTGACGGTGGTTTCTAATTAAAGAGGGGGAACGGGGGTAAAGGAACAAAATCTCTCTTTCCTTTTCTCTTCTAATTCTTGTCTTTCTTTCCTTCTTTCTTTCTTTTCCTTCTTCCTTTTTCACTTTTTTGTCTATTATAGTTGTTCCTTCTTGCTTACTTTTCTTTATTTCTTTATTTCTTTCTTTTTACTTTCCTTCTTTCTTTCTTTTCGTTCCTTCTTTTTCACTTTTTTGTCTATTATATTTGTTTCTTCTTGCTTACTTTTCTTTCTTTTTTCTTTCCTTCTTTCTTTCTTTCTTTCTTTTTTCGTTCCTTCTTTTTCACTTTTTTGTCTATTATATTCGTTCCTTCTTGCTTACTTTTCTTTCTTTCTTTCTTTTTTACGTTCCTTCCTTTTCACATTTTTGTCCATTATATTTATGCCTTCTTTCTTTCTTTCTTTTCCTTCTTTCTTTCTTTTCCTTCTTTCTTTTTCATTTTCTTATCTATTATATATACGTCTTCTTTCTTTCTCTCTGTTCCTTCATTCTTTGTAACTTTTTGTCTAGTATATTTATTCCTTCTTGCTCACTTTTCTTTCTTTCTTTCTTTTTTTCCTTCCTTCCTTTTCACATTTTTGTCAGTTATATTTATGCCGCCTTTCTTTCTTTTTTCTTTCTTTTCCTTTTCTTTTTCATTTTCTTGTCTATTATATTTACGTCTTCTTTCTTTCTTTCTTTCTTTTCCTACATTCATTTCCACTTTCTTGTCTATTATATTTACAAACTGAAGTTATCCTCAGTTATATGGAGCCTACGGCCGTAAAACCTCGAGTTAAATATTGATTCTCAGAGCTGTTACTCCAGTATGTATGATTTATATCAAGTACATATCAGAATTACCTCTGTTTATGACTGGGGATATTTGGAGGGTTTCTAGGGAAAATATGTCTCTGAAAAATTGGACATGGAAAATTTGGTCTCTGAAAGAACGAAAAATCCCCTGTGAAAGATTTTTGTTTATATTTTTTTAGAAGTGGACCCTCGGATTTAAGTAGTGGTGTGCACAAAAGTATATACATTTTAGTTTCATGGGGTTAAAGTGAACATTTCTTGAGAAAGCAATAGAATTGTTTGTTTGTCAAAATAGGTTTTTAGTGGGGGATTCAATTTACAATGAAAGTTTATTCTAAATTGGCCCTTTAGTTTTTGTCCGGTGGTGTTCACGTTTGTTTTTTTTGAAAAGTCAGACATTTTTTTAATGAAAGAAAGAAGTAACTTATTCGTTGATCACCCCTTTTCCCAATGATTTAATTGATCACCCCAACACGGCATACTGCCAAAATACGATAGTCACGTGAGGGTTTCTATTGAGACCTGTCTACTTTTACTTTCACTTTCAAAATTCCCGCCTTTGTTATTAGTCACACTCCCTGTGCGTCAGTCGTGCAGCCCTGAGGGCTATGGCACTCCCACCGATGTCAGTGTTCCTGCTACGTTCTTGGCCGGACCGATCCCTGTTTGCAGCCTTTCAAAGCCGATACACGGCACCTGCAAAGCAAAGTCTTGGCATCCATACAATCTTCGAAGGTCAATAGGGAGCTTTTGGTTGATGATGGAAGTGAAGGAAAATGGTAGCAATATAAATACTACTACTACTACTACTACTACTACTACTA